>CAJUZD010000049.1:0-143222 GCA_910592335.1 Adalia bipunctata | reverse complement strand
GCAATTGAGCTACAAATAATTTTTGAACGTCGGTGATGTTAGCTCCCAGCCGGCCGGCTCCAAGCGCGGCTATTCCACCACGGTCAATAGGTACTCTGAAGTCGTTTCGACGGAAGTTTTTATTTTTTTTCAAGAGTTTGAGATGGCGGCCAAGATATGTGAATAGCTTATTGAATAGACGAATAGAAGGACTATTCCCATGATTTTTTTCGTTCAATTTCGATGGCCCTAGAGGGCCAGCTCCAAGAATCAAACTATGTGTAGAGGTTGTCTGAAGTCGTTTCGACAGAAGTTTTTATTCTTTTTCAAGAGTTTGAGGTGGCGGCCAAGATATGTGAATAGCTAATTGAATAGATGGATAGAAGGACTATTCCCATGATTTTCTTCGTTCAATTTGGATGAACCTAAAGGACCAGCTCCAAGGATCGGACTTGTAAGAAATGAAAACACTAATAGTGCAGTTTTATCATTTAATGACGACAATAACGTAATTATCAATTATTCTCAAATATTAGAAATATCTTGAGCGGCTGGTTAACCCGAGCACGGAGAAATCTTGAATAATCATCACATCATCGAAGCCCGAGATTATCGGCTGTCGTATTGATGACTCTGTGATATTTTCCCCAGGACCGGCAGCGGCTCGCCGTACTTCATTTCATATTTCTAACACGGCCTTCCTGACAAGGGTGACGCTCTCGGCACCCTCTTCAGCTGCCATTTCATCTGAAACATTACAAAAACCTATCCTTCTTGATAGCACCAGAATACTTCAACCTACTGCACCGGTAGGTACTGCAATAACTTGCCAACATATGACTCATCAATTACAATGTTCTTCAATAGAACGAATATAATCGTCATCGAATAAAATTTTTTTTTTAGTTCCACCTTTAACAGGTACTAGAGATAGGTCGAAATCAGGTAATGACCTCAGTTATCACATGGTTCTGTCGCGCATGGAGCAGAGACCAATCAAAATGTGAATTGTACCTGTGATGACCTCAGCCATCACTCAGCTCTGTCACGCATGGAGCAGAGACCAATTGAAATGCAAATTCTACTTGTAATGACCTCAGCCATTACCCAGCTCTGTCACGCATGGATCAGAGACCAATTGAAATGCAAATACTACTTGTGATGACCTCAGCCATTACCCAGCTCTGTCACGCATGGAGCAGAGGCCAATTGAAATGCAAATTCTACTTGTAATGACCTCAGCCATTACCCAGCTCTGTCACGCATGGAGCAGAGACCAATTGAAATGCAAATTCTACTTGTAATGACCTCAGCCATTACCCAGCTCTGTCACGCATGGAGCAGAGACCAATTGAAATGCAAATTCTACTTGTAATGACCTCAGCCATTACCCAGCTCTGTCACGCATGGAGCAGAGACCAATTGAAATGCAAATTCTACTTGTAATGACCTCAGCCATTACCCAGCTCTGTCACGCATGGAGCAGAGACCAATTGAAAATGTAAATTCTACCTGTAATGACCTCAGCCATTACTCTGCTCTGTCACGCATGGAGCAGAGACCAATTAAAAATGTTATTACAGCAAAGCTGTACAATAACCTTCATTTCCCACAGACTCTTCGGCCTCGAGAAAATTCAATACATCATTTATGTCAACATTCAAAGCCCATTGCACAGGCCATCGTCTGAGCTGTTCTTTATTGGCAACTTTGGTTATGATATTTGATATTTGTGCCAACCTTCTTAATTTCATAGCGTCCATTGCTCAGGCAACTCACGACCTCGTATGGACCAAGAAATTCATAATCGCTCTTGCCGATATGCATCTGAGAATCACGATGCATCAGCACAAAGTCACCAGGCGAGTACTGAGTGTTGTCTCTTCTCTTCTTGTTGACATTATCGAGATTGCACGTTAGAGACAGTTTTTCTGCTACCCGTTGTCTATCTAAATCTCGGTTTCTTATTGGATTCAGATCTTTCGACACATTTTTCAATAACGCCTGTATTAATGGTGTCGAACCTTGGATTCCCAAGAGCAATTGCAGTGGGGTCGAATTGGTCGATTTCTGCACAGTCGTGTTTAGAACAAGCTGGATTTTCCATAAGCCACTCGGCCATTCTGCTTTAACACGAGTTTCAATCCTCAATAAGTTCCGAATGGTTCTCATATAGCGTTCCACCTGTCCATTTCCTCTGCGTATGTCAGGTGTAACATAATGATGTTCAATATTCCATTGCTCTAGGTACTTTGGAAAAGTTGTGTTTTTAACCCGTAACTGCTATGTGACCCAGAGCATCCTTTTTCGCGTTGGGGATATATCTCTTCCGAGTAGGAGGGATTTGAGTTTCACGGTATTCTCCTAATTAAAAGTACGCTTCCTGTTACCGTAAAGTTTGATTTTGAATTCTCTTCACGAATCGAGATATACGCACTCTTGGGTCAGATTGACCCGTCTGTAGTGAAAGTGTTTGTATTCATCTTTGGGGCAGGCAGGTAAGTATACCATATTTTGGTATGAAATTAATTTGTTTATGGTTCTCCATACTTTTATTGCTTCATTGGGATAAATAAATTGAAAATTGAATATTATTTCCACAGTTTTTTTTATTTTTTGAATTTTATAGTTCGATATGTCTAGATCACTGTCTGAGGAGGAATTGGAAGACATTTTCAATGATCCCGAATTCTGGGTCGATTGGGAAGATACCAATCGATTGTCCTGTGGCGGATAATTCATAGGAAGGTGATGGTGCTGTTGAAGATGATGAAATCTACAGCGAACATGATTGATGGAACGATGCTGATTGGGAACCAGCACATGATCAAGATGAAGAATTCGAAGACTGTGAAAACACTGACCAACTGGAATCGGAAGGGAGGAATATGGCTGAAGAGGAAGAGGGTGATCGGGTGATGAGTGTAAACATTATTGGTATGGAAAAGATCGCACTGAGTGGGCAAAGACAGCTCCAACTAGAGGTAGAATCCCTGCTAAAAATCTCCTGGGAGTTTTAGCAGGACTAAAAGGAGAGACTCGTCAAAATCCACCATCTATCCCTCTGGATATCGAGTACTATATCAATCCTCATCGGGAACTGAAAAAACTCGCTTCAATTACCCGAAAGAACTCGGAATTGCTTTGTACACACCCCACAAGAGACGCCGTGTTCACAATAATCACAAACCACGCAGAATTCGTAGTCTGGCGGGATATTCTCGGAATCACCGTAGAAACTGCTTCAACATCAACTGATAATAGTGAAACATCAAAAAAAAAGATATGCAAAATACCTAATGGTAAAAAAAACCGAAAAACCAGTACCCATTCTGCAAAGTGTGAAATACCAATGTGTCAACAAAGTGCTGTCAGATTATATCCAAATTGTGTTTGAAACTCGGTTTGAAAGAAATTTTGCAATAAAAATGAATTGAATAATAATGTTTTTCATTTATATTCCATAAATTGAACATTTTCCCTAAAAATTTGGCAAATTAATATATGGGTCACTGAGACCCGTCTGTAGCAGTTAGGGGACATCGATTGGTCTGTAGCAGTTACGGGTTAAACGACGTAGCGGCATCCATTATAACTCGCTTAGGAGTTCCAAACAATGCTAATACATTCTCCAATTTTTCACGAGTTTCTGCGGTGGTAACAGTTTTCATCGGCGTCAAAATGCAATATTTTGTGAAAGCATCGACCATAACCAAAATATGCTTGAAACCGTCGGATGACATAGGTAATGGCCCCAAGCAATCCAAATGTAAGGTGTGAAACGGTTCTTTCGGGATCTCTACTGGATTAACGTAACCTTGTAAGGGCCCAGTTCTGGTTTTCTTTACTGCACATATTACGCAGTGCTTGACGTAACAGTTAATGAAGTTTCTCATTCTAGGAAACCAAAAGTGTTCGGCGATCGACTGGTAAGTTTTGTCATTGCCGACATGACACTGCTCATCATGGAAAATGCGTAATAGCCCTAAACGGCTTTGTCTTGGAACAAACCACTGCAGATTCATCGTTCCGTCCGGATTGAGCTTTTTGTGGTACAACATTCCATCTTTTTCTGTGTACTGATTCGAATCGAGATCTCTATTCTTCAGCTGTTCCAACAAGTTTTGAACTTCTTCGTTCCCTTTCTGTTCGATGTACGCCCAGTTATTATGTGAAATTCGACGAATTGTGTTCACCGGATTTCGACTTAGATAATCCACATGTGGAAGATTGGATCCTTTGCGATATTTTATCTCAAAATCAAAATCTTGGAGATAGACCCACCAACGAGCTATTCGAGGAATAAGATCCTTTTTAGTAGCGGTTGCTTTAACTGAATTGCAATCAGTGACTATCGTGAATTTTATCCCAAGCAGATAAGTTCGGAAGTGCTTGAGTGCTTGAACTATGGCGAGGGTTTCAAGCTCGTATGAGTGGTACTTTGCCTCACTGTCTGTTGTCCTTTTACTGAAATATGCGACAACCCTTGGCTGGTTTTCGCGTTTCTGTATAAGAATTGCACCATATCCAATACTGCTAGCATCAGTGTGCAACTCTGTTGGTGCTTCCGGGTCATACACAACGAGTAGTGGTCTTGACGTTAAATGATCAACGACATATCTTCTTGCTTCCTCCTGCTCTTTTCCCCAATGAAAAGGTACTCCTTGTTTCGTCAGACGAGTTATGCATGCTGTTCTACTAGCGAACTCGGGGACGAATTTTCTGAAATATCCTGCGAGACCCATAAATTGACGAACTTGCTTAACATTTTCAGGAATTGGTGACTTCATCAGTGCTTCTATCTTGGCCTTTCCAGGTCGTACACCTTCAGCCGATATTTCTCTCTCAAGGTATTCTAGGCTTGGTTGAAGGAAATGACATTTTTTTTATGTTCAGGGAAAACCCTGCCATACTAAGTTCTTCTAGGACTTGTCTCAGGCGAATGAGACCTTCTTCGGGAGTGACACTAGGAATTAGAATGTCGTCCAGGTAAACCAAGGCAATATGATCTTTCAAATTTCCAAGAGCTAGATTGACGGCTCTCTGGAACACAGCTGGTGCATTGGCAAGACCAAAGGGCATTCGTAGGTATTCAAAGTGGCCATCGGGTGTCACAAATGCAGTCTTTGGAATGGATTCCTCATGTATCGGTATTTGATGGAATCCGGATGCCATATCCAAAGACGTGAAATAGCGGCCTTTTCCTAGCCTATCTAATTGATCTTCGATTAATGGTAAAGGAAATCGGTCTTTGACTGTGATTCGATTAAGTTCGCGATAATCAACACACATCCTGAATGATGTATCCTTTTTTCTCACCAATAGTACGGGACTAGCGAAAGGTGATTCACTAGGTCGTATGATGTTGTTCGACATCAAATCCTCTGTGATTTCACGAACAGCTTCTCTTTCGGTGATAGATAAACGATAAGGATTTCGGACGACTACAGTATCCTTTGTTAATCGTATCTGAAGACTCACATTGGTGACAGCACCTACTTTATTCCCAGTTGTTATCATGCCACTAAAATCTCGAAGAAGTATTTGAAGATCATTTCGATAATCTGCGGGTACATCGACCTCAGTTATTTCAGAACTAAAACCTTCAGCAACCCGGTTGATTCCAGGCAGTTCACGGCGTACGATGCGTGATCCTTGATGATCAGTTATGGTTACAAGACTCTGGTCTTCATAAATATTACGTCCAATCAAAACATCGTAATCAATACTGTTATCAGAAATAAAAGCATAGGTAATTGGAATGTCCACATCAGATATGCTTGTGGAACCAACAAATTTTTTTGTTGCTTCAATCGTAACATTCGTAAGCCCTTTCAAAATGATGTTACATGGGGTTACCTTATTTTCGAATAAATGTAAATATTTGTCAGAAATTAGAGATAGGTCAGCGCCAGTATCAATTAGTGCCCAAAATTGATGACCATCGATGAAAATTTTCGTTGAACCAACAGGATTTCCTGTTGAGCAGAGGTTAATACGTCGGCGTTTTTCGATAGCCGCTTTTGTTAAGCAATTTGAAACGTTATGACCTCTTCTTGCACAAAAAGTGCAGCTCTCAGTATTTCGAGAGGTACTGGGAACATCGTGTTCGCTAACAGGCAAATTCTTATTCTCTGATTGGGGCCTGATGTTTTTAGCACGACAATTTGTTCGAGTCCCATTAAACCACACTGGAAACACTTCTTAGAAATTTTTGAACTGCTCGGTTTCTTGTCGGAAAATGGGAATTTCCGCTTGAGAGGGGTCTCATGTCCAATAATTCGTTGCTGACCATCGTTATATCGTGGAATTTTGGTAAATGATGACAAGAAAACTAACAAATCGGAAATACTGCGACAGTTAGCATTCATTGCAGCGTTACGTACGTCTAGCTCCGAAATTCCATGAACAATCAATTCTACTCGATCGGCTTCACTCCAGTTAGCGCGTAAATTATTCAACAAAGCCGACTTCTCATGCACATATGATTCGTAAGTGTTTACACAAGCACTTGAAAACTTCGTGGCCTCTTCTAACATGCGACCAAGATTCCTTTTCGGAGGAAATGCCTCGACGAAATCGATACGGAAAGTATTCCAATCTCTCTCATCTGGATTCCAACGTTCAAACCATTTTTTCGCTTCGTTTAACAAAAAACGGCCAATCCTTGATAAGGTTTGAACATCAGACCATCCTACTTCATGCTTAATAGTCTCAACGTAACTCACCCATTTATGTGATTCATTAATTTCGGGTTTGAAATACGGTAAATCTACCTGTTCACCAGATCTCTGAGACTGTAGCACTTTGACTAACTCCGCCAGTAAGCTTTGAGTTGCATCACCATCCGATGAAGCCATGTTTTTCTCACACCCTTATTGTAAGCACAATCCTGAATAAAAGTTCTGTTTTCGATACCTGCCGGTATTGCTCCGAAAACAGTCTTGTGAATGATTTTCTTTGCGGAGCACACGAGCACAAAATTACACTGTGAACAATAGGCACTAAGTATCCCACTTCTGATGTAAGAAATGAAAACACTAATAGTGCAGTTTTATCATTTAATGACGACAATAACGTAATTATCAATTATTCTCAAATATTAGAAATATCTTGAGCGGCTGGTTAACCCGAGCACGGAGAAATCTTGAATAATCATCACATCATCGAAGCCCGAGATTATCGGCTGTCGTATTGATGACTCTGTGATATTTTCCCCAGGACCGGCAGCGGCTCGCCGTACTTCATTTCATATTTCTAACAATATGTATAGATACTCTGAAGCCGTTTCGACAGAAGTTTTTATTTTATTTCATGAGTTCAGGACGGCGGCCAAGACTTGTGATTAGCTGATTGAATAGAAGGATAGAAGGACTATTTGTATGATTTTTTTCGTTCAATTTGGATAGACCTAAAGGGCCAGCTCCAAAGAATCAAACTATGTGTATAGGTACTCTGAAGCCGTTTCGACAGAAGTTTTTATTTTTTTTCAAGAGTTTGAGATGGCGGCCAAGATATGTGAAAAGCTTATTGAATAGATGGATAGAAGGACTATTTCCATGATTTTTTTCGTTCAATTTCGATGGCCCTGAAGGGCCAGCTCCAACGATCAAAGTAGGTATGTGTATAGGTACTCTGAGCCGTTTAGACAAAAGTTTTTGATTTATTTCATGAGTTCAGGACGGCGGCCAAGACTTGTGATTAGCTGATTGAATAGATGGGTAGAAGGACTATTTGTATGATTTTTTTCGTTCGATTTGGATAGACCTAAAGGGCCAGCTCCAAAGAATCAAACTATGTGTATAGGTACTCTGAAGCCGTTTCGACAGAAATTTTTATTTTTTTTTTTCAAAAGTTGAAGATGGCGGTCAAGAACTGTGATTGACTGATTGAATAAAGGGAGAAAGGACTATTCGCATGATTTTTTTCGTTCAATTTGGATGAACCTTAAGGGCCAGCTCCAAGAATCAAACTATGTGTAGAGGTCGTCTGAAGCCGTTTCGACAGAAGTTTTTATTTTTTTTTCGAGAGTTGAAGATGGCGGCCAAGAACTGTGATTGACTGAATGAAT
The DNA here is from genome assembly GCA_910592335.1 of Adalia bipunctata. Taxonomy (NCBI): domain Eukaryota; kingdom Metazoa; phylum Arthropoda; class Insecta; order Coleoptera; family Coccinellidae; genus Adalia; species Adalia bipunctata. The sequence continues at coordinate 135,172 of CAJUZD010000049.1, read as the reverse complement.
GAAAGGATAAGAGGACTATTCGTATGATTTTTTTCGTTCATTTTCGATGGCCCTAGAGGGCCAGCTCCAAAGAATCAAACTATGTGTATAGGTACTCTGAAGCCGTTTCGACAAGAGTTTTTAATTTTTTTTTCAAGAGTTGAACTGTGATTGACTGATTGAATGAAGGGATGGAAGGACTATTCGCATGATTTTTTTCGTTCATTTTGGATGAACCTAGAGGGCCACCTCCAAACATCAAACTATGTGTAGAGGTTGTCTGAAGTCGTTTCGACAGGAGTTTTTATTTTTTTTCAAGAGTTTGAGATGGCGACCAAGATATGTGAATAGCTTATTGAATAGATGGATAGAAGGACTATTTCCATGATTTTTTTCGTTCAATTTCGATGGCACTGAAGGGCCAGCTCCAAGGATCAAAATAGGTATGTGTATAGGTACTCTGAGCCGTTTCGACAAAAGTTTTTAATTTTTTTCATGAGTTCAAGACGGCGGCCAAGAATTGTGATTGGCTGATTGAATAAAAGGAAAAGAGGACTATTCGCATGATTTTTTTCGTTCAATTTCGATGGCCCTAGAGGGCCAGCTCCAAAGAATCAAACTATGTGTATAGGTACTCTGAAGCCGTTTCGATAGAAGTTTTTATTTTTTTCAACAGTTGAAGATGGCGGCCAAAAACTGTGATTGACTGATTGAATGAAGGGATGAAAGGACTATTCGCATGATTTTTTCGTTCAATTTGGATGAACCTTAAGGGCCAGCTCCAAGAATCAAACTATGTGTAGAGGTTGTCTGAAGCCGTTTCAACAGAAGTTTTTATTTTTTTACAAGAGTTGAAGATGATTGACTGATCGAATAAAGGGATGAAAAGACTATTCGCATGATTTTTTCGTTCAATTTCGATGGCCCTAAAGGGCCAGCTCCATGGATCGAACTATGTGTAGAAGTTGTCTGAAGTCGTTTCGACAGAAGTTTTTATTTTTTTTCAAGAGTTTGAGATGGCGGCCAAGATATGTGAATAGCTTATTGAATAGATGGATAGAATGACTATTCCCATGATTTTTTTCGTTCAATTTGGATGAACTTAAAGGACCAGCTCCAAGGACCGGACAATGTGTATAGGTACCTACCCTGAAGCCGTTTCGACAGAAGTTTTTATTTTTTTTCAAGAGTTTGAGATGGCGGCCAAGATATGTGTATAGCTCATTGAATAGAGGGACTATTCCCATGATTTTTTTCGTTCAATTTCGATGGCCCTAGTGGGCCAGCTCCAAGAATCAATCTATGTGTAGAGGTTGTCTGAAGTCGTTTCGACAGAAGTTTTTATTCTTCTTCAAGAGTTTGAGGTGGCGGCCAAGATATGTGAATAGCTTATTTAATAGATGAATAGAAGGACTATTCGCATAATTTTTTTCGTTCAATTTCGATTGCCCTGAAGGGCCAGCTCCAAGGAACGAACTATGTGGATAGGTACTCTGAAGTCGTTCCGACAGAAGTTTTTATTTTTTTTTCAAAAGTTGAGTATGGCGGCACAGAATTGTGATTGGCTGATTGAATAGAAGGATATTCGAATGATTTTTATTCGTTCCATTCCGATGGCCCTAGAAGGCCAGCTCCAAAGAATCAAACTATGTGTATAGGTACTGTGAAGCCGTTTCGACAGAAGTTTTTATTTTTTTTCAAGAGTTGAAGCCGGCAGCCAAAAACTGTGATTGACTGATTGAATAAAGGAATAAAACGACTATTCGCATGATTTTTTCCGTTCAATTTCGATGGCCCTAGAGGGCCATCTCCAAGAATCAAACCATGTGTAGAGGTTCTGTCGAAACGGCTTCAGAGTACCTCTACACCTAGTTTGATTCTTGGAGCTGGCCCTTTAGGTTCATCCAAATTGAACGAAAAAAATCATGGGAATAGTCCTTCTATCATCTATTCGATAGGCTATTCACATATCTTGGCCGCCATCTCAAACTCTTGAAAAAAATTAAAACTTCTGTCGAAACGACTTCAGACAACCTCTACACATAGTTAGATATTTGGAGGTAGCCCTCTAGGTTCAACCGAATTGAACGAAAAAAATCATGGGAATAGTCCTTCTATTCATCTATTCAATCAGCTATTCACATATCTTGGCCGCCATCTCAAACTTTTGAAAAAAAATAAAAACTTCTGTCGAAACGGCTTCAGAGTACCTATACACATACCTACTTTGATCGAAAATTGAACGGAAAAAATCATGGAAATAGTCCTTCTATTCATCTATTCAATCAGCTATTCACATATCTTGGCCGCCATCTCAAACTCTCGAACAAAAATAAAAACTTCTGTGAAACGGCTTCAGAGTACCTATACACATAGTTCGATCCTTGGAGCTGGTCCTTTAGGTTCATCCAAATTGAACGAAAAAAATCATGAAAATAGTCCTCCTATAATAATAATAATAATTTTATTATAGACATTTACAATATCATATAATAATTTAACCCATCAAACTATTACATGGGGAGTCAATACAGCAAAGAATTAGTTTTTATAGGATATAAATTACAATTTGTACACAAACAGACAATACATTGTAAAATTCGACACAAAAACACCTATAAATTCTCCAATCTACACTTCCAAAATTCTTCCATATCATAATATGCTTCCTGGATTAGAAATTTCTTCAATTCATTTTTCATTCTTGTTTTATTCAATATTTTGAAGCGATGAGGTACCCGGTTGTATATTAACAGTGCTTCGTGGTTTATACTCATTTGAGATGCTGACACCCTATGATAGGGTGTGGCTAGTTTATCAGCATTTCTGGTTCCATACTGATGGAAATCTCCGTTCTTTGAGATGTTTTGACCATATTCATGAACATACATTATGCAGGTAAGTATATACAATGAGGTAAGCGTCATAATTTTTTCTTTACTAAAATGAATCCTACAGCTGTCTGTCTTCTTCAAACCATTGATGATGCGTAGTGCATTTTTTTGTTTTATAAAAATTTTCTTGCTTTCAGGTCTTCCTCCCCAAAACAGTATGCCATAAGTGATCAAGCTGTGGAAGTATCCAAAGTAGGCCTGTTTGGCAGCTGACTTTCCTGCAAGTTGTTTCGTTCTTCGGATGGTGTATGTGGCGAATGAGAGTTTATGTATCAGATATTCAATATGAGCGTTAAATTTCAGATCTGGTTGAAGAAATATTCCCAAAAACTTCAGTTTGGCATCCTCTGCTGGGCGGGTCTGAAATGTAAGATATTTAGTTTTATTCTCATTCATAACAAGGTTATTTGCCGCGAACCACGTTTCAGCTTGTTTTAGTGTTGAGATGGATTTTTCTTTCAGCTCACTCTGACTGTCACCTTTATTGAGAAAGGAGGAATCATCAACATAAATTGTTTTCGAATCAGACTTCACATTAACCGGTAAGTCGTTTATATAGACTAAAAACAGCGTAGGCCCCAAAATAGATCCCTGGGGTACTCCATGAGTTATTTCCCTCCAATCGGAATGTCCACTCCCCACACTCACCCTCTGAAATCTGCTTTTCAAGTAGCTGTCTACCATTTTCAGAGCTGTACCTCTTATCCCATAGTATTGAAGTTTTTCTAACAATATGTCATGCTTTATTGAGTCAAATGCCTTACTCAAATCAATGGCCATCAGTTCACACTTCTTGCCCCCATCAAAACCATCCGCAATGTTTTGCAATAAATCTGTTATTGCTGATTGGGTAGATTTATTTATCCATCTTTTCAATCAGCTATTCACATATCTTGGCCGCCATCTCAAACTCTTGAAAAAAAAATAAAAACTTCTGTCGAAACGGCTTCAGACAAGCTCTACACATATTTTGATACTTGGAGCTGGCCCTTTAGGTTCATCCAAATTGAACGAAAAAAATCATGGGAATAGTCCTTCTATTCGTCTATTCAATAAGCTATTCACATATCTTGGCGGCCATCTCAAACTCTTGAAAAAAAAAAAACTTCCGTCGAAACGGCTTCAGAGTACACATAGTTCGATCCTTGGAGCTGGTCCTTTAGGTTCATCCAAATTGAACGGAAAAAAATCATGAAAATAGTCCTCCGATCCATCTATTCAATCAGCTATTCACATATCTTGGCCGCCATCTCAAACACTTGAAAAAAAAAATAAAAACTTCTGTCGAAACGGCTTCAGACAACTTCTACACATAGTTTGATTCTTGGAGCTGGCCCTTAAGGTTCCTCCAAATTGAACGAAAAAAATCATGCGAATAGTCCTTTCATCCCTTCATTCAATCAGTCAATCACAGTTCTTGGCCGCCATCTTCAACTCTTGAAAAAAAAATAAAAACTTCTGTCGAAACGGCTTCAGAGTATCTATACACATAGTTTGATTCTTTGGAGCTGGCCCTTTAGGTCTATCCAAATTGAACGAAAAAAATCATACAAATAGTCCTTCTATCTTCCTATCCAATCAGCTAATCACAAGTCTTGGCCGACGTCCTGAACTCATGAAATAAATTAAAAACTTTTGTCGAAACGGCTCAGAGTACCTATACACATACCTACTTTGATCGTTGGAGCTGGCCCTTCAGGGCCATCGAAATTGAACGAAAAAAATCATGGAAATAGTCCTTCTATCCATCTATTCAATAAGCTATTCACATATCTTGGCCGCCATCTCAAACTCTTGAAAAAAAAATAAAAACTTCTGTCGAAACGGCTTCAGGGTACCTACACATAGTTCGATCCTTGGAGCTGGTCCTTTAGGTTCATCCAAATTGAATGAAAAAAATCATGAAAATAGTCCTCCTATCCATCTATTCAAAAAGCTATTCACATATCTTGGCCGCCGTCTCAAACTCTTGAAAAAAAAATAAAAACTTCCGTCGAAACGACTTCAGAGTACCTATTGACCGTGGTGGAATAGCAGCGCTTGGAGCCGGCCGGCCGGGAGGCGTATTGGCATTGTTTACTACGGTGCAACGCATACATGGTGTTGGAACGCGGTAAAGAATGGCTGCACCAATGCCCTGTCTACCCAGACATATCTTACTACGACTCAGCGCAGCGGGGTGTCCAGGCGTAGTAACTATTGTGAATATTATGGATACGCGTCTATTCTCGGTCATTGTTCACAGCTTTCCAACTCAACTACGTTCAAATTTGATTTCTTTCGCAATTTTGCAACCCGCGCAGGCTATTTCAGTAATGCGTTCAACATTTTCTATCAGTTCTACTGCAGCTGAGGAATGTTTTTCTCCTAAATTTGTTTCATTGGCATTCTCGACAGTGTTTATTGGTACTACAGAAAAATTATCTTGTTGGGTAGAAAGAAACATTACTCTGTTGCTTTGTAGTAAGTAGTTGGCAAGTCATTTTCTATACCCACATCAGTTGACATGTCGTCATAAAATTCTGAGGATATATTTTCTCCTAGAGCTAATTTTGCTAATTTTTTTCTGTCTCCATCGTTTATTTGCATACAGGTCCATACTTATTTCGTATGGCGCAAAGGTGCTCACAATACCTTCCACCCTGTCCAAAAACACAGTCGCAAAATGCAATATCTACATATGCAGTATAAAACATGTTATCACCGGTTTCCGAAGAAACCAAAAAGGCATTTTCGTCGATTCTTTCAAAAAGAGACATAAGCACAATGTGACATTTTTCTAAAGAGTATTCCATTCTTTGAGGAAATTGCCAAATTACAGCAAGTGGCGTCTTTGATAGAACTCGTAAACATTGGCAACTAAGGCACAAGCATTGAACGCTTTACATCTTTGTAGAACAATGTCTTTAAAAATGCGAATAATAGCTTCTACATAATTGTTCGTATTATTTCCTCGTGTAAATGAATGACTTCTATATGCCAAATACCACTAGGCTTCGATCCCAATAATTGGCTATATGAGCTTGAAAATAATCATAATTTTTAAAAACGTAATTATTTAGAATATGATCATAATTTTCACGAATCGTATCAATAATACAATAGTTACTACGCCTGAACACCCCGCTGCGCTGAGTCGTAGTGAGATATGTCTGGGTAGAGAGAGCATTGGTTGAGCCATTCTTTACCGCGTTCCAACACCATGTATGCGTTGCACCGTAGTAAACAATGCCAATACGCGGCCGGGAGCTAACATCACCGACGTAATTTTTGAACTGTAAAATTTTTTCATTTCTTTAACTTTCATCGATAATATTTCGAAAAATTATATTCCTAGATGGCGTTTTCAAGGTCTGATTGATTCATTAACTCATTCTTCATTGAAAAATATCAAAAAACATTGCAGATATCCTTTAAATTTTGAACAATTGAGCTACAAAGAATTTTTGAACTGTGAAATTTTTTCATTTCTTCAAATTTCATCGATAATATTTCAAAAAATTGTATTCCAAGATGGCAGGTTTTTTGTCTGATTTATTCATCAATACATTTTCCATTGAAAAATGTCAAAAAACATTCCAGATATCATTTAAATTTTGAACAATTGAGCCACAAAGAATTTTTGAACATTGAAATTTTTTCATTTCTTCAACTTTCATCGATAATATTTCGAAAAATTGTATCCTTTGATGGATGTTTTTCAGTCTGATTGATTCAATTACTCATTCTCCATTAGAAAATATCAAAAATTATTTCCGATATCCCTTAAATTTTGAGCAATTGAGCTACAAAGAATTTTTGAACTGTGAAATTTTTTCATTTCTTCAAATTTCATCGATAATATTTCAAAAAATTGTATCCTTTGATGGAGGTATTTGAGTCTCATTTATTCATTAACGCATTCTTCATTGAAAATTATCAAAAAACATTCAAGATATCCTTAAAATTTGAGCAATTGAGCTACAAATTTCTTCAACTTTCATCGATAATATTTCGAAAACTTTTATCCCTAGTTGGCGGTATTTAAGTCTTATTTATTCATTAACTCCTTTTTCATTGAAAATTATCAAAAACATTCCAGATATCCTTTAAATTTTGAACAATTGAGCTACAAAGAATTTATACCTACATTTACAACTATGTGATTCAGTGGAAAAGCGGAAATTTGTCAGGATGATTTTGTACGTACTTTTTTATTTCTTTTTTGAAGATTTTGAGGGTTTTTATAACTTTTAGATTTTTTGGGAGAACATTAAATATTTTTGGGCCATAGAAAAGAAAAGAATTCTGTGTGACAGTTTTATAAAAAAATTCGGTTTGTACCTCCAAGTTCATTTTTGATCGAGTTTCCTTTGAGTGTTTTTGTGTGTAATTTTTTTGTGTATGGAACATTCTTATTAGGCAGTTATAAGTGTACAATGAGTGAATATTGAACATGTTAGTTTCTTGATATAACCTTTTCGTGGAAAACAGTCTATTTTTTTTGAAAATTATTCTCAGCAAAATGTTTTGGGCGGTTTGTAACGGACTGATGGCTGCTTTGAAAGTTGCACCCCATGCCGGAATACAATATTTGATAATAGATTCGGCAAGAGACGTATATAGTACAACAAGATTTTTCTTTGATAGTATGTCGCGTAGTTCATAAAAGGTGTGCATTAATACCCGAAGCCGTTTTGTGACGAAATTAATATGTTCCGACCATTTTGAGTGTTGGTCTAGTATGACTCCTAGGTATTTTGTTGAAGTAGTATGTTCTGTGGTCTGACAGTCACAAGTGTTCTGATTACTGCAGAGTGGTTTGTGCATTTTCAAAACAAAATCTTTTGGTTGGTCACGGAGGGTGGGAGAGAAGGTTATATATTTTGTCTTGTCCACATTGAGCGATAACTTATTAATATTCAGCCATGAGTATATTTTTTGTAAGTTTGTTTCTGCTGTATTTCTTATTTCTTGCCATGATGGCCCCGTGTAAACTAGTACAGTATCATCGGCGTAGCATATTATATCTCCTAGAAAGTTGTTGATTTTTGTTATGCTGTTAATGTAAACAAGAAAGAGTATCGGTCCCAGAACTGTGCCCTGTGGTATACCTGTTTTTACAATTTGTTCCTCACTTATTTCATTCCCAATTTTCACCCGTTGGATTCGATTGGACAGGTAGTTTTTCATCATCACGTATGCGCTCCCACGAACACCATAATTATGCAGTTTTTCCATCAATAATTTGTGAACAACCGTATCGAAGGCCTTGGCCAGGTCCAGAAAAACGGCCAAGCATTTGGCCGACCTGTCCATGGCCCTCACGGTGGTCTCGAGAAAATCCATAATGGCATCTTCCGTGTTCGAGTTTTTCACGAATCCGAATTGTCTATCTGTTATTATATGGTGTTTATCGAGAAATTCAATCAGTCTTTTCTTGACACATTGTTCAAATAGTTTCGCTAGAGTATTTATAACAGAAATAGGTCTATAATTATTGATTTGCGATTTTTTTCCTGCTTTGAAAACTGGCGTTACATTGGTAATTTTCCATTGCCACGGTATGACACCCGTTGAGAAAACTTGATTAATTATGTGTACAAGTGGCACTAAAATATTGCTATGAATGGCCTTTAATGTTTTTGAGTCTATCCCATCGGGTCCAGGTGCGGAGTTGTTCTTTAGATTTGCTATTACTATGACCATTTCATTTTTTGTTATAGGTTCCAAAAATATGGACTGATTTACATTAATATCCGATAAAAAGTTCTTGGGTGAGTTTGTCTTTGGTATTTTTTGGCTCATGTTTTCACCTATGTCAACAAAAAATCTATTCAATTCGTTTGATTTTGCTGTATTATTACTTACCCTAATATTGTCTTTAAGTATGATGTCATTATTTTCGATGTTTTCCCCCCGATTTCCACCTCGTATATTGTTTATTATTTTCCATATTTTTTTATAGTTTGAACCTGCCTGATTTATTCGTGTTTTGTAGTACTCGTTTTTTGTCTTCTTTAACAGGAAGTTTAATTTATTTCTGTATGTTTCATATTCCAATTCTAACTCTGTTGAAAATTCTTTCAGGAGTTGTTTTTTAAGGTTATCTCGATTCTTTATGGAGTTCACTAGCCCCGTTGTAATCCAAGGTTTGATTTTGATGATTGATTTGCTATTTTTAAATGACTGATCAAAAGAAGATGACTTTATGTGATTTACTAATTTACCAATGAAAATGTCATAGCCTTGCTGTGGGTTCGTTTCAAGCAAAACACCTTCCCAAGTTTCAGTTGCAAGTAATGAGTTACATTTTTCATAGTTGATATTTTGCCTTACTTTATTCTGATTGGGTGGTTTTTGTTTTTTGGTTTCTGTGAAAGTAAAGTTTACAAATGGGGTAAAGTGGTCAGTCATGTCTGTACAAAAAATTACTGGTGAAATTGCTACATTGTTTTTTAAACAAGTTTCTGTTCTTATGAAAATATGATCAATAGCGGATTTTGTATCTTTAGTTACTCTGGTTGGCTTGTTAATGTATGAGATAAAATCATTAGAACCTAGAACGTTTAAGTAGTTGTTTGTTTCATTATTATGGATATTCAGTAAGTTTATGTTTATATCGCCCAGAAAAATTTCTATGTTTTTTTTATCCAAGGTAGATAAGTAGCTTTCCAAATCATCTATATATTCAGAAATGCTTGTTGCGGGAGGTCTGTAATATGCTGTCAGTCCCACTCTGTTCCATTTGGAAAGATGATTAGTGGTGAATGTAGCTCTTAGGAAACGACTGTCATTTATTTTCACTGTTTTTACATCTGCTGATATGTTGTTTCTGATATAAATCATGGTCCCATCGCATTTATTTAAAGTTGATTCGTTGTAATATTGGGTGAAGTTAGGAATTGAAAAGTTACTCACCGAATCAATTATTCTTGTTTCTGAAAGAACAACTATGTCTAGCGAGTCTTTGGCCATCTGCACATACACAAGCAGTTCATCCAAATGCTTTCTCAGACTCCGTATATTGAAATGTATCACCCCTAAAGTGTGATTTTCATTATCCAATCTCACTCGAAAATAATCATGAAAATTATCACATATTTCAGTCTCTATGGTTTCGTTATCCAATTCGTTGATGAATTCGAGCATTACCCCAAACTACAAGTTGGAAAATAGATGTGATGCCCCCCTAAAGAATACATTTTATTTATATTCAAATGATATAATACCAAGTACCTAATATTCACCAGAACACAAGAACAGAAATGAAAACTATAGCACATTATTGAAAACCCGTTAAGTAGTTGAAGTTACAATTTCGGAAGGAAAAAAAAGCAAGAGAAAGAAAAAGACAAAAAAAAAACAGTAACAACTCGCTCAAATGAAACATATTGGATTTTAGTGTTGAATACATTTTTCCAAGTCCATTTTACCTCGTATCATTGTGACCTTATTGTCGGCGTTCAGGTATATTTTGCCCGACTCAGTCCATACCTGCTTCAGTCCGAACTTGGAGATTGCATAATTGAAGAGTTCAACCCTTGATTTGGTTAGATCCTCCCGGATTACTATTCCTGTACCCTTTAGAAGCTTCTTTTTAGAATATATCTGTTGCTTGATCTCTTCGTTCTTCAATTTGAGATAAATTCCTCTGGATTTGACGTTATTTCTTGCCCCAATTCTATAGCAGATCATGATATCATCCGTGGTAATCCCCAGATTCATTTTACAGTTTATCATGCTCACAATTTCCTCCCTCGTATTCTCCTTACTCTTTTCTTTCATGTTGAAAACTCTTAAACAATTTGAGCGACATGCCTGATCCAGTCTATCAATATTCTCCCTCATCTTCGCACCCTCAAACCTTTCCTCCCTCAATGCTCCTTCCAATGTTTGTATTCTATTTTCATGTTGTTGATTTGTTGTCTTCAGTTCGTCTCTCAGGTCCGCCACTGAGATTTCCAGCGATGATATCTTATCTTCGATTGTTTTTATAACTGCCGTGGCTACGTTGTTTGTAATAGTTTTTATGAGTAGTTCTGATTTCAGGCAATTACTTACTGCTTGGGTAACTGCTTTCTCAATTTCCTCCCGTACTTCTCGTGTTATTACCATTTTGTAATTAATCTCACTTGTTCTAAGTTCTTTCTGTCGAAGTTTCGAAATTTCAGCGGCTGTTTTGACAGAGTTATTTGATAGTGTTTGGGAGCTCACTTCTAGTACAGTTTACACTACATATGCCATAGGGATAAAAGTTTTCGAAATATTATCGATGAAAGTTGAAAAAATTTGTAGCTCAATTGCTCAAATTTTAAGGATATCTGGAATGTTTTTTGATAATTTTCAATGAAGAATGCGTTAATGAATAAATGAGACTCAAAAACCTCCATCAAAGGATACAATTTTTTGAAATATTATCGATGAAATTTGAAGAAATGAAAAAATTTCACAGTTCAAAAATTCTTTGTAGCTCAATTGCTCAAAATTTAAGGGATATCGGAAATAATTTTTGATATTTTCTAATGGAGAATGAGTAATTGAATCAATCAGACTGAAAAACATCCATCAAAGGATACAATTTTTCGAAATATTATCGATGAAAGTTAAAGAAATGAAAGAATTTCAATGTTCAAAAATTCTTTGTGGCTCAATTGTTCAAAATTTAAATGATATCTGGAATGTTTTTCGACATTTTTCAATGGAAAATGTATTGATGAATAAATCAGACAAAAAACCTGCCATCTTGAAATACAATTTTTTGAAATATTATCGATGAAATTTGAAGAAATGAAAAAATTTCACAGTTCAAAAATTCTTTGTAGCTCAATTGCTCAAAATTTAAGGGATATCGGAAATAATTTTTGATATTTTCTAATGGAAAATGAGTAATTAAATCAATCAGACTGAAAAACATCCATCAAAGGATACAATTTTTCGAAATATTATCGATGAAAGTTAAAGAAATGAAAAAATTTCAATGTTCAAAAATTCTTTGTGGCTCAATTGTTCAAAATTTAAATGATATCTGGAATGTTTTTTGACATTTTTCAATGGAAAATGTATTGATGAATAAATCAGACAAAAAACCTGCCATCTTGGAATATAATTTTTCGAAATATTATCGATGAAAGTTGAAGAAATGAAAAAATTTCACAGTTCAAAAATTATTTGTAGCTCAATTGCTCAAAATTTAAGGGATATCTGGAATGTTTTTTGATCTTTTTCAATGAAGAATGAGTTAATGAATCAATCAGACTGAAAAACCGCCATCTAGGAATATAATTTTTCGAAATATTATCGATGAAATTTGAAGGAATAAAAAAATTTCACAGTTCAAAAATTATTCGTAGCTCGATTGCTCAAAATTTAAAGGATATCTGAAATAATTTTTGATATTTTTCAATGACGAATGAGTTAATGAATCAATCAGACTTAAAAACCGCCATCTAGGAGTATAATTTTTCGAAATATTATCGATGAAATTTGAAAAAATGAAAAAATTTCAAACTTCATAAATTCTTTGTAGCTCAATTGTTCAAAATTTGGAGGATATCTGGAATGTTTTTGATAATTTTCAATGAAAAAGGAGTTATTGAATGAATAAGACTTTGATACCGCCATCTAAGGATACAATTTTTCGAAATATTATCGATGAAAGTTGAAGAAATGAAAAAATTTCACAGTTCAAAAATTCTTTGTAGCTCAATTGTTCCAAATTTGAAGGATATCTGAAACGTTTTTTGATATTTTTCAATGAAGAATGAGTTAATGAATCAATCAGACTAAAAAACCGCCATCTAGGGATATAATTTTTCGAAATATTATCGATGAAAGTTGAAGAAATGAAAAAATTTCTCTGTAGAAATCAATATATAGTGAGAAAATAGTTGCATTTGACCGAGGAAACTTTCGAATACAGGGTGTTCATGTTTTTCGAACTTTTCCCAAAATGGAATACCTTCCTATGAATCAACCACCATGAATATTTCGGAGATTTGAGACACACATATGTTTGTGGTATAACTTTTCCCAGAAATCAATTCAAAAAGACAGGGTTTCGAATTAATCCTAAAAAAAAATTATTTTGTGTAGTGGTTCCCTCTGTGAAACACCCTGTATAAAAAATATGCACTGTGCAATATTTGGTCGTCATAATACTAAATCGAAAAGAACATTTCAAAAATATGTCTCCCTGACGTCACAATAGAAAAAGTGGATTTTGGCAAAAAACTACCGTCATATATTCGTGAATCACCCTGTGAATATAAATATTTTTAATCATACGTATCCACTAATTTCATTACTAGAACATTTAGTAAACGTGTGTATGCAACAGAAATCCAATCCAACTTTTAATAATCAAAGAATAAATCCGAAAATTTGGGCAATTTTCAACTTTAACACCCCGTATTTGGAAAACTAGCCATAGGATTGGGTTGGACCCATTGACACTTCTGGTCACTGAGTCGGGTACAACAACATACCAAACTTTCAGAAAATTTGACCGGTCGCCACTTTACCTACAAAAAGTGCGGGGTCCTTTGAAGAAATGAAAAAATTTCACAGTTCAAAAATTCTTTGTAGCTCAATTGCTCAAAATTTGAGGGATATCGGAAATAATTTTTGATATTTTCTAATGGAGAATGAGTAATTGAATCAATCAGACTGAAAAACATCCATCAAAGGATACAATTTTTCGAAAAATTATCGATGAAAGTTAAAGAAATGAAAAAATTTCAATGTTCGAGAATTCTTTGTGGCTCAATTGTTCAGATTTTAAATGATATCTGGAATGTTTTTTGACATTTTTCAATGGAAAATGTATTGATGAATAAATCAGACAAAAAACCTGCCATCTTGGAATATAATTTTTCGAAATATTATCGATGAAAGTTAAAGAAATGAAAAAATTTCACAGTTCAAAAATTATTTGTAGCTCGATTGCTCAAAATTTAAGGGATATCTGGAATGTTTTTTGATATTTTTCAATGAAGAATGAGTTAATGAATCAATCAGACTGAAAAACCGCAATCTGGGAATATAATTTTTCGAAATATTATCGATGAAATTTGAAGAAATGAAAAAATTTCACAGTTCAAAAATTATTCGTAGCTCGATTGCTCAAAATTTAAAGGATATCTGAAATAATTTTTGATATTTTTCAATGACGAATGAGTTAATGAATCAATCAGACTAAGAAACCGTCATCTAGGAGTATAATTTTCCGAAATATTATCGATGAAATTTGAAAAAATGAAAAAATTTCACACTTCATAAATTCTTTGTAGCTCAATTGTTCAAAATTTGGAGGATATCTGGAATGTTTTTGATAATTTTCAATGAAAAAGGAGTTATTGAATAAATAAGACTTAAATACCGCCATCTGAGGATACAATTTTTCGAAATATTATCGATGAAAGTTGAAGAAATGAAAAAATTTCACAGTTCAAAAATTATTTGTAGCTCAATTGTTCAAAATTTGAAGGATATCTGAAACGTTTTTTGATATTTTTCAATGGAGAATGAGTTAATGAATCAATCAGACTAAAAAACCGCCATCTAGGGATATAATTTTTCGAAATATTATCGATGAAAGTTGAAGAAATGAAAAAATTTCACAGTTCAAAAAATCTTTGTAGCTCAATCGTTCGAAATTTAAAAAATATCTGGAATGTTTTGTGATATTTTTCAATGACGAATGAGTTAATGAATCAATCAGACTAAAAAACCGCCATCTAGGAGTATAATTTTTCGAAATATTATCGATGAAATTTGAAAAAATGAAAAAATTTCACAGTTCATAAATTCTTTGTAGCTCAATTGTTCAAAATTTAAAGGATATCTGGAATGTTTTTGATAATTTCCAATGAAAAAAGAGTTAATGAATAAATAAGACTTAAATACCGCCAACTAGGGATAAAAGTTTTCGAAATATTATCGATGGAAATTGAAGAAATTTGTAGCTCAATTGCTCGAAATTTAAGGATATCTGGAATGTTTTTTGATATTTTTCAATGAAGAATGAGTTAATAAATCAATCAGACTTAAGAAACGCCATCTAGGTATATAATTTTTCGAAATATTATCGATGAAAGTTGAAGAAATGAAAAGATTTCATAGTTCATAAATTCTTTGTAGCTCAATTGTTGAAAATATAAAGGATATTTGGAATGTTTTTTGATATTTTTCAAAGGAAAATGTGTTGTTGAATAAATCCGACAAAAAACCTGCCATCTAGGGATATAATTTCCCGAAATATTATCGATGAAAGATGAGGAAATAAAAGAATTTCACTGTTAAAATATTCTTTGTAGCTCAGTTGCTCAAAATTTAAAGGATATCTGGAATAATTTTTGATATTTTCCAATGAAGAATGAGTTCATGAATCAATCAGACTAAAGAATCGCCATCTTAGAATACAATTTTCCGAAGTATTATCGATGAAAGTTGAAGAAATGAAAAATTTCACTGTTCAGAAATTCTTTGTAGCACAATTGCTCGAAATTTTAAGGATATCTGGAATGTTTTTTGATATCTCTCAATGAAGAATGAGTTAATGAAACGATCAGACTCAAAAACCGCAATCTAGGAATATAATTTTTCGAAATATTATCGATGAAAGTTGATGAAATGAAAAAATTTCACAGTTCAAAAATTATTCGTAGCTCGATTGCTCGAAATTTAAAGGATATCTGAAATAATTTTTGATATTTTTCAATGACGAATGAATTAATGAATCAATCACACTAAAAAACCGCCATCTAGGAGTATTATTTTTCGAAATATTATCGATGAAATTTGAAAAAATGAAAAAATTTCACATTTCATAAATTCTTTGTAGCTCAATTGTTCAAAATTTAAAGGATATCTTGAATGTTTTTGATAATTTTCAATGGAAAAGGAGTTGATGAATAAATAAGACTTAAATACCGCCATCTAAGGATACAATTTTTCGAAATATTATCGATGAAAGTTGAAGAAATGAAAAAATTTCACAGTTCAAAAATTATTTGTAGCTCAATTGTTCAAAATTTGAAGGATATCTGAAATGTTTCTTGATATTTTTCAATGAAGAATAAGTTAGTGAATCAATCAAACTAAAAATTCGCCATCTGGGAATTTATTTTTTCGAAATATTATCGATGAAAGTTGAAGAAATGAAAAAATTTCACAGTTCAAAAAATCTTCGTAGCTCAATTGTTCGAAATTTAAAGAATATCTGGAATGTTTTGTGATATTTTTCAATGAAGAATGAGTTAATGAATCGATCAGATTAAAAAACCGCCATCTAGGAGTATAATTTTTCGAAATATTATCGATGAAATTTGAAAAAATGAAAAAATTTCACAGTTCATAAATTCTTTGTAACCCAATTGTTAGAATTACCTCAGTTTGTTTTTACTATTGTTGAATAATCATCATAGTTAGTATTTGAAAAAAAGAGGGTTGACAGTATTGTGACAATATTGAATAAAAAAGATTGAAAGGACGTCCGACTTATTATTAAAAAATACTAGTTCAGCAGATCTTTGACCAGGCTGAACATTTGGTGACCCCGACGTGATCATGATCTATGAAGAAAAACAAAGACCTCAAAGAAGTGGAGCTGGAATAAATAGGAGTTTATCTCAAGACTTCGTTTGGCCTGACAAGTTTGGAAAGAAAGAGAACTTGGGGCATGACAAGAAACGATGTTGAGAAAGGAACCTTTAGTTGGAAATTCCAGAATTCAAGATAATAATGAGGTGAACAAAGGCATAGAGGATCGAGGAGAAAACTGTCGAGAAACCAGCATGTCAACAAAAAGTAAATCGGTATCACGAAAAAGTACTAGAACGACGAAAACGGCAAGTATTAATGAGGCAAAGAAAAAGTTTGCTCTAGAGGCGGAATTGAAAAAATTAGAATTAGAAATGAAGAAGCAGGAAATTCAGAATGCCCTCAAACTACTACAATTCGAAGATGAATACAGAAAAGAGGAAGTTGAATCTGGAGCTGAAGTGGAGGAATCGGTTGAAGAAAGGAGTGCTAAACATTCTGAACAATATTATGACAACCATAAAATACGTCAATGGGCACAACAAAGCTCTGGAGAAGTTGAAAAACCTGAGGATGAACAGACAAAACCCATTAAAGGAGAAACCACTGATTCAAGTATCAAGATGTTATGCGAGACAATCAATGAGGTACTTCACTCAGTCAATCAATCAGTTCAACACAACGTGAGACCTGAGGGACGTAAGTTTTTGGATAAAGAACTTATCTACTTCGATGGAAATCCTCTAGATTGGCCAATATTCATTCGTCAATTTCGAAATTTGATTGAGGAATATACAGCAGACGAAATTGTATTTAAACTGCAAAAATGTTTGAAAGGCCCGGCTAAAGCAGCAGTATCAGGTATAATTTTGACTTCTGATGTGAACAAAATTATTCAAACATTGGAAACTCGTTTTGGTAGACCTGATATCATTATAGAAATGTTGCTGTCAAAAATTAGAATAATACCGCCAATCAAAGACACAAATTTGGAAAAAATAATTAACTTTTCTACTGAAGTGACAAATATAGTGATTATTATGAAATCTTTAGGTTCTGTTGGTCATTTGCAAAATCCACAATTACAGAGAGATTTACTGAACAAGCTTCCTGATGAATTGAGGCTCAAATGGGGAGAATTCATCATTCAGAAGAAAAAGGAAAATGGTGAAGCCAATTTTGCCAATTGATTAGGTACTTTTTCAGAAGCAGCTTGTCAAGTTAGTTCTGCCAGCTTCTCTGAACATTGGGATAGGTCGAAAACTTCGTGGGATAGACAAAAATCTTTTCATAATGGAAGAAGAACAGAACGGGTGTTCACTACTTATGATCAGAAAGCTCCCAAGAAATGTCATTATTGCGGAGATCCTGCTCACAAGAACAACTGTCCAAAAATGGAAACGGATGATTTGGAAACTAGGTGGAATATTGTAAGAACGAAAAAACTCTGCTTCTCTTGTCTTAAACAAAATCATCAAAAATTCCGGTGTAAAAATAGGAAAATTTGTGGCAAAAATGGGTGTAAACTTTCACATCATCCACTTCTTCATAATGAACCTCAGAAGACCAGTGAAAACCCGATTGCACCAGAACCTATTTGTACAATTAGGAATAAGACAACAGTACTACTCCGTTTCATTCCAGTTATCATTTATGGTCCTAAAGGTCAATGTGAAATTTTAGCTATGTGCGATGAGGGATCTACAGTTACCTTATTACATTCTAAAATTGCCGAAAAGATTGGATCAGTCGGACAACTGGAACCCCTATGTTTGCAGTGGACAAACGATGAAGTGGTAAGAGAAGAAAATTCCTTCAAAATTGATGTGGAAATTGCTAATTTAAACAATGGCGAAAAATTTTCTCTGCATGGAGTACGAACAATCGAAAATTTATCCCTTCCTATCCAATCTCTACATAAACAAGACTTTGAATATCTCGAACGATTACCAATACAAAATTACAACAACCAAAGGCCAAGTATGATCATTGGACAGGATAATATAAATTTGATGATACCTAGAAAAATTCACTCCGGACCAGAGAACATCATGCCGTTTGCTTCGAAATGTGAGTTAGGATGGACAGTTCATGGACCAATTGAAAAATTCCCAAACAAAAATAAGTTTCATATTTTACATATCGCTGAAACAAGTCATATAGAGGAGAACTTTCAGGAAATAATGTTGAATTTCTTTTCGACTGAAGGTTTTGGAACCACTGTTCAATCAGATCCATCAGAATCTGAAAATATTGAAGATGCAAAAGCATTAGATATTATGACTAGTACTATTAAGAAAATTGATAACAGGTACGAAATAGGTCTGCTCTGGCGAAATGAAGATATTCAGATGCCAAAAAACAAAGGACAAGCTATACAAAGATTGAAATGTGTGGAGAAAAAGTGCATGAATGACTCAAAATTAAAAGAAGAATACCTAAAGAAGTTTGAAGACCATGTACAGAAGGGATACATACGGAAGTTGACGAAGGAAGAAGCCTCTAGAGGAGGCCCCAGGGAATGGTATCTTCCTCATTTTCCAGTGATGAATCCACATAAAAAGAAGGTCAGGGTTGTTTTTGATGCAGCAGCAAGAACAAATGGTATTAGTTTGAATGACATGCTATTGACTGGACCTGATCAACTCAATTCTCTAGAATCAATCTTGTTGAAATTTCGTCAGAAAAAGATTGGATTCTGTGGTGATGTACGAGAGATGTTTCACCGAGTATTGATACGTGAAGAAGACAGAGATTCGCAACGCATTCTATGGAGAAACTTAGAGAATAATAGAGAACCAGATGTTTACCACGTGAATGTTATGACCTTTGGAGCAAAATGTTCTCCTGCCTGCGCACAGTTTGTAAAAAACTATAATGCCAAACATTTTTCAGAAGGTGAAATTCAAAAAACCATTCTTGAAAAATTCTATGTGGATGATTATCTCGACTCAGCTGATGATGTAAATGAAGCTCTGATCTTAACAAATGGAGTTAAAAACACTATGCAGACTGCTGGTTTTGAAGTTGTCAACTGGATATCGAATTCCAATCCCCTGATGAGGATAATGAATATTCCGAATGTTTCAGACGATTCTCAAGAAGAAATAGAACACCGAGTTTTGGGACTTTGGTGGAATTCTAAAAATGATGAATTCACATTCAAAATTGACTTCAACAAATATGATAATTTGAAACTAACTAAGAGAAATGTATTGAAATCGATTATGAAGTTATTTGACCCCTTGGGTTTCATTTCTTGCTTCATTGTAAAAGGAAAAATTTTAATGCAACAAATTTGGAAAGCTAAAATTGACTGGAATCAAGAATTACCGAAAAATTTAGAAATTATGTGGAAAAGAATGCTGGAAAGTCTGAAAGGGATAATACATTTCAAGATTCCAAGGTGTTGCAGTGTGAAAATACCAAATTCTGAAAACATAGAGCTACATACATTCACAGATAGCAGTAAAGAAGCCTTCGCAGCCATATCATATCTCAGAGTAGAATCAACAGGCGGGATAGAAACGATGATGGTAATTTCCAAAACTAGAGTTGCTCCAATGAAAGAATTGTCTATACCAAGGCTAGAATTACAGGGTGCAGTCCTAGGAACCAGAATAGCTACTTTCGTAAGCAAATCATTAGAAATACAAATCAACCGAGTTTATTTCTGGACAGATTCAACATGTGTACTTGGATGGATAAGAGATGAATCAAAGAAGTTTAAACAATTTGTATCTAACCGAGTAACAGAAATAAGAGCTTCAAGCAACTCGGATCAGTGGAAATGGGTTCCTACAAGTGAAAATCCTGCAGATTTAGCGACAAGACAAGCACCTACAAAAGTAGATATTGAGTTTTGGTTACATGGACCACGATTTTTAAAAGAATCAGAACAGTATTGGCCACAAGAAGATCCCAAATCTATTGTAGATCAAGAGAGTATGGTAGAAAAAAATTCTAAAATTTGCCTTGTGATACAAGAATTCAAGTATAATGGTCTGTTTCCAGAAATTGAACGCTTCTCCAAATATAAAAGGTTATTATTTTCTACTGCACGATTTTTGAGGATTGTAAATATTTTCAAGAATATGATATGTAAATTTCGATCTGGATATTCAATGCAAATTCCCCAAGAAGAGAAAAAAGTGACTGATCAAGATATACGAAATGCAGAGGAATTATTGCTGCAAAAGTCACAGTGGGATTGTTTCTATAAAACACTATTAGATATTGAAAGTGGGAAAACATTAGATCGTCATAATGCATTATACCCCTTGTGTCCAAAATTTAAGAATAATCTACTTGTTGTTGGTGGAAGAACAGATTTATCACCTGTCTTAGATGAAGACACGAAAAATCCAGTCATTTTATCTCCGAAGCATCATCTAACGCAGTTGTTGATTAAAAAATATCATGAAGATTTTAGACATCAAGGCATTGAAACAGTCTTGAATGAATTGAGACAAAAATATTGGATCATCAATGGACGAAGAGCTGTTAAATCCGTATGTCAAAGATGTTTGAAATGTAGGTTCGCGAAGGCCAAGCCAGTGGTACCTTTGATGGGGCAATTACCAGAAATACGCTTGTTGAAAGGAAAAAGAGCATTTGTGAACATAGGCATGGATTATTTTGGACCGATATCCGTCAAAATTGGTAGAAGAATTGAAAAAAGATGGGGAGTGCTTTTCACCTGCCTTGCGGTAAGAGCTATCCACCTAGAGATAGCTCATTCTTTAACAACTGATTCAGCGATTCAAGCTATAATGAGAATGGTTTGCAGACGTGGAACACCTGAAAAAATTGTTTGCGATAATGGTACTAATTTTCATGGCGCATCCAAAGAATTGAAAGAAGCTTTACGTCAATTCAATATGGAAGGATTGCAGGAAAATTTGAATGTGAAAGGAATTAAATTTTTATTCAATCCTCCTGCTTCGCCACACATGGGTGGTGTTTGGGAAAGGTTAATTGGTTCTGTCAAGAAAGTCATTGGAAAAGTATTATTTCAGCAACCTATTAAAGAAGAGACTTTAGAAACCTTTTTTGCCGAAGCAGAATTCATAATTAATTCTAGACCCCTCACCAGAGTATCATCTGACCCTTATGATTTAGAATCCATAACTCCAAATCATTTTTTAATTGGATCGTCGTGTGGTACAAGTATTCCTATGCCCAATTTTTCAGATGGAAAAACAATAAGAACTGAATGGAATAAAGCTCGTTCTTTAACAGAGAGCTTTTGGAAACGATGGATGAAAGAATATCTACCAACCCTAACGAAAAGAAACAAATGGACAAATAACAGCCAATGCATCAATGAAGGCGATGTGGTATTATTAGTGGATGAAAATGTTCCACGATTCCAGTGGCGTCTTGGCAGAATAATAAAACTACATCAAGGGCCCGATAGAAGAGTGCGAGTGGTTGAAGTAAAAACCAATTATGGCGAATTCAGGCGATCTGTTCACAAAATTTGCAGATTGGAAATTGTAAACTGATTATTTTTGGCGTGGGAGAATGTTAGAATTACCTTAGTTTGTTTTTACTATTGTTGAATAATCATCATAGTTAGTATTTGAAAAAAAGAGGGTTGACAGTATTGTGACAATATTGAATAAAAAAGATTGAAAGGACGTCCGACTTATTATTAAAAAATACTAGTTCAGCAGATCTTTGACCAGGCTGAACACCAATTGTTCAAAATTTAAAGGATATCTGGAATGTTTTTGATAATTTTCAATGAAAAAGGAGTTAATGAATAAATGAGACCGAAATACTGCCAACTAGGGATAAAAGTTTTCGAAATATTATCGATGAAAGTTGAAGAAATTTGTAGCTCAATTGCTCAAATTTTAAGGATATCTGGAATGTTTTTTGATAATTTTCAATGAAGAATGCGTTAATGAATAAATGAGACTCAAATACCTCCATCAAAGGATACAATTTTTTGAAATATTATCGATGAAATTTGAAGAAATGAAAAAATTTCACAGTTCAAAAATTCTTTGTAGCTCAATTGCTCAAAATTTAAGGGATATCGGAAATAATTTTTGATATTTTCTAATGGAGAATGAGTAATTGAATCAATCAGACTGAAAAACATCCATCAAAGGATACAATTTTTCGAAAAATTATCGATGAAAGTTAAAGAAATGAAAAAATTTCAATGTTCGAAAATTCTTTGTGGCTCAATTGTTCAGATTTTAAATGATATCTGGAATGTTTTTTGACATTTTTCAATGGAAAATGTATTGATGAATAAATCAGACAAAAAACCTGCCATCTTGGAATATAATTTTTCGAAATATTATCGATGAAATTTAAAGAAATGAAAAAATTTCACAGTTCAAAAATTATTTGTAGCTCAATTGCTCAAAATTTAAGGGATATCTGGAATGTTTTTTGATATTTTTCAATGAAGAATGAGTTAATGAATCAATCAGATTGAAAAACCGCCATCTAGGAATATAATTTTTCGAAATATTATCGATGAAAGTTGAAGAAATGAAAAATTTCACTGTTCAGAAATTCTTTGTAGCACAATTGATCAAAATTTCAAGGATATCTGGAATGTTTTTTGATATCTTTCAATGAATAATGAGTTAATGAATCAATCAGACTCAAAAGCCGCAATCTAGGAGTATAATTTTTCGAAATATCATCGATGAATGTTGAAGAGATGAAAAAATTTCACAGTTCAGAAATTCTTTGTAGCTCAATTGTTCAAAATTTTAAGGATATCTGGAATGTTTTTTGATAAATTTCCATGAAGAATGCGTTAATGAATAAATGAATGAGTTGATGAATCAATCAGACTGAAAAACCGCCATCTAGGAATAAAATTTTTCGAAATATTATCGATGAAAGTTGAAGAAATGAAAAAATTTCACAGTTCAAAAATTATTCGTTGCTCTATTGCTCAAAATTTAAAGGATATCTGAAATAATTTTTGATATTTTTCAATGACGAATGAGTTAATGAATAAATCAGACTAAAAAACCGCCATCTAGGAGTATAATTTTTCGAAATATTATCGATAAAATTTGAAAAAATGAAAAAATTTCACAGTTCATAAATTCTTTGTAGCTCAATTGTTCAAAATTTAAAAGATATCTGGAATGTTTTTGATAATTTTCAATGAAAAAGGAGTTAATGAATAAATAAGACTTAAATACCGCCATCTAAGGATACAATTTTTCGAAATATTATCGATGAAAGTTGAAGAAATGAAAAAATTTCACAGTTCAAAAATTCTTTGTAGCTCAATTGTTCAAAATTTGAAGGATATCTGAAATGTTTTTCGATATTTTTCAATGAAGAATAAGTTAATGAATCAATCAAACTAAAAATTCGCCATCTGTAAATATAATTTTTCGAAATATTATCGATGAAAGTTGAAGAAATGAAAAAATTTCACAGTTCAAAAAATCTTTGTAGCTCAATTGTTCGAAATTTAAAGAATATCTGGAATGTTTTGTGATATTTTTCAATGAACAATGAGTTAATGAATCAATCATACTAAAAAACCGCCATCTAGGGATATAATTTTTCGAAATATTATCGATGAAAGTTGAAGAAATGAAAAAATTTCACAGTTCAAAAAATCTTTGTAGCTCAATTGTTCGAAATTTAAAGAATATCTGGAATGTTTTGTGATATTTTTCAATGACGAATGAGTTTATGAATCAATCAGACTAAAAAACCGCCATCTAGGAGTATAATTTTTCGAAATATTATCGATGAAATTTGAAAAAATGAAAAAATTTTACAGTTCATAAATTCTTTGTAGCTCAATTGTTCAAAATTTAAAGGATATCTGGAATGTTTTTGATAATTTTCAATGAAAAAGGAGTTAATGAATAAATTAGACTTAAATACCGCCAACTAGGGATAAAAGTTTTCGAAATATTATCGATGAAAGTTGAAGAAATTTGTAGCTCAGTTGCTCAAATTTTAAGGATATCTGGAATGTTTTTTGATAATTTTCAATGAAGAATGCGTTAATGAATCAATCAGACTAAAAAACCGCCATCTAGGAGTTTAATTTTTTGAAATATTATCGATGAAATTTGAAGAAATGAAAAAATTTCACAGTTCAAAAATTCTTTGTAGCTCAATTGTTCAAAATTTGAAGGATATCTGAAATGTTTTTTGATATTTTTCAATGAAGAATAAGTTAATGAATCAATCAAACTAAAAATTCGCCATCTGGGAATATAATTTTTCGATATATTATCGATGAAATTTGAAGAAATGAAAAAATTTCACAGTTCAAAAAATCTTTGTAGCTCAATTGTTCGAAATTTAAAGAATATCTGGAATGTTTTGTGATATTTTTCAATGACGAATGAGTTAATGAATCAATCAGACTAACAAACCGCCATCTAGGAGTATAGTTTTTCGAAATATTATCGATGAAATTTGAAAAAATGAAAAAATTTCACAGTTCATAAATTCTCTGTAGCTCAATTGTTCAAAATTTGAAGGATATCTGGAATGTTTTTGATCATTTTCAATGAAAAAGGAGTTAATGAATAAATAAGACTTAAATACCGCCAACTAGGGATAAAAGTTTTCGAAATATTATCGATGAAAGTTGAAGAAATTTGTAGCTCATTTGTTCGAAATTTAAAGAATATCTGAAATTTTTTGTGATATTTTTCAATGACGAATGAGTTAATGAATCGATCAGACTAAAAAATCGCCATCTAGGAGTATAATTTTTCGAAATATTTTCGATGAAATTTGAAAAAATGAAAAAATTTCACAGTTCATAAATTCTTTGTAGCTCAATTGTTCAAAATTTAAAGGATATCTGGAATGTTTTTGATAATTTTCAATGAAAAAGGAGTTAATGAATAAATAAGACTTAAATACCGCCAACTAGGGATAAAAGTTTTCGAAATATTATAGATGAAAGTTGAAGAAATTTGTAGCTCAATTGCTCAAATTTTAAGGATATCTGGAATGTTTTTTGACAATTTTCAATGGAGAATGCGTTCATGAATAAATGAGACTCAAATACCTCCATCAAAGTATACAATTTTTTGAAATATTATCGATGAAATTTGAAGAAATGAAAAAATTTCACAGTTCAAAAATTCTTTGTAGCTCAATTGCTCAAAATTTAAGGGATATCGGAAATAATTTTTGATATTTTCTAATGGAGAATGAGTAATTGAATCAATCAGACTGAAAAACATCCATCAAAGGATACAATTTTTCGAAATATTATCGATGAAAGTTAAAGAAATGAAAAAATTTCAATGTTCAAAAATTCTTTGTGGCTCAATTGTTGAAAATTTAAGGGATATCTGGAATGTTTTTTGAAATTTGTCAAAGGAAAATGTGTTGTTGAATAAATCAGACAAAAAACCCGCCATCTAGGAATATAATTTCATGAAATATTATCGATGAAAGATGAAGAAATGAAAAAATTTCACAGTTAAAATATTCTCTGTAGCTCAGTTGCTCAAAATTTAAAGGATATCTGGAATAATTTTTGATATTTTTCAATGAAGAATGAGTTAATGAATCAATCAGACTAAAAAACCGCCATCTAGGGATATAATTTTTCGAAATATTATCGATGAAAGTTGAAGAAATGAAAAAATTTCACAGTTCAAAAATTATTTGTAGCTCAATTGCTCAAAATTTAAGGGATATCTGGAATTTTTTTTTGATATTTTTCAATGAAGAATGAGTTAATGAATCAATCAGACTGGAAAACCTTCATCTAGGAATATAATTTTTCGAAATATTATCGATGAAAGTTGAAGAAATGAAAAAATTTCACAGTTCAAAAATTATTCGTAGCTCGATTGCTCAAAATTTAAAGGATATCTGAAATAATTTTTGATATTTTTCAATGACGAATGAGTTGATGAATCAATCAGACTAAAAAACCGCCATCTAGGAGTATAATTTTTCGAAATATTATCGATGAAATTTGAAAAAAGGAAAAAATTTCACAGTTCATAAATTCTTTGTAGCTCAATTGTTTAAAATTTAAAGGATATCTGGAATGTTTTTGAAAATTTTCAATGGAGAAGGAGTTAATGAATAAATAAGACCTAAATACCGCCATCTAAGGATACAATCTTTCGAAATATTATCGATGAAAGTTGAAGAAATGAAAAAATTTCACAGTTCAAAAATTCTTTGTAGCACAATTGTTCAGAATTTGAAGGATATCTGAAATGTTTTTTGATATTTTTCATTGAAGAATAAGTTAGTGAATCAATCAAACTAAAAATTCGCCATCTGGGAATATAATTTTTCGAAATATTATCGATGAAAGTTGAAGAAATGAAAAAATTTCACAGTTCCAAAAATCTTTGTAGCTCAATTGTTCGAAATTTAAAGGATATCTGGAATGTTTTGTGATATTTTTCAATGAAGAATGACTTAATGAATCAATCAGACTAAAAAACCGCCTTCTAGGGATATAATTTTTCGAAATATTATCGATGAAAATTGAAGAAATGAAAAAATTCCACAGTTCAAAAATTCTTTGTAGCTCAATTGTTCAAAATTTAAAGGATATCTGCAATGTTTTCTGATATTTTTCAATGAAGAATGAGTTGATGAATCAATCAGACCTTAAAAACGCCATCTAGGAATATAATTTTTCGAAATATTATCGATGAAAGTTAAAGAAATGAAAAAATTTCACAGTTCAAAAATTATTTGTAGCTCAATTGCTCAAAATTCAAGGGATATCTGAAATGTTTTTTGATATTTTTCAATGAAGAATAAGTTGATAAATCAATCAAACTAAAAATTCGCCATCTGGGAATATAATTTTTCGAAATATTATCGATGAAATTTGTAGAAATGAAAAAATTTCACAGTTCAAAAAATCTTTGTAGCTCAATTGTTCGAAATTCAAAGAATATCTGGAATGTTTTTTGATATTTTACGATGAAGAATGAGTTAATGAATCAATCAGACTAAAAAATCGCTATCTAGGGATATAATTTTTCGAAATATTATCGATGAAAGTTGAAGAAATGAAAAAATTTCACAGTTCAAATAATCTTTGTAGCTCAATTGTTCGAAATTTAAAGAATATCTGGAATGTTTTGTGATATTTTTCAATGAAGAATAAGTTAATGAATCAATCAAATTGAAAATTCGCCATCTGGGAATATAATTTTTCGAAATATTATCGATGAAAGTTGAAGAAATGAAAAAATTTCACAGTTCAAAAAATCTTTGTAGCTCAATTGTTCGAAATGTAAAGAATATCTGAAATGTTTTGTGATATTTTTCAATGAAGAATGAGTTAATGTATCAATCAGACTAAAAAACCGCCATCTAGGCATATAATTTTTCGAAATATTATCGATGAAAGTTGAAGAAATGAAAAAATTTCACAGTTCGAAAAATCTTTGTAGCTCAATTTTTCGAAATTTAAAGAATATCTGGAATGTTTTGTGATATTTTTCAATGACGATTGAGTTAATGAATCGATCAGACTAAAAAACCGTCATCTAGGAGTATAATTTTTCGAAATATTATCGATGAAATTTGAAAAAATGAAAAAATTTCACAGTTCATAAATTCTTTGTAGCTCAATTGTTCAAAATTTAAAGGATATCTGGAATGTTTTTGATAATTTTCAATGAAAAAGGAGTTAATGAATAAATAAGACTTAAATACCGCCAACTAGGGATAAAAGTTTTCGAAATATTATCGATGAAAGTTGAAGAAATTTGTAGCTCAATTGCTCAAATTTTAAGGATATCTGGAATGTTTTTTGATAATTTTCAATGAAGAATGCGTTAATGAATAAATGAGACTCAAATACCTCCATCAAAGGATACAATTTTTTGAAATATTATCGATGAAATTTGAAGAAATGAAAAAATTTCACAGTTCAAAAATTCTTTGTAGCTCAATTGCTCAAAATTTAAGGGATATCGGAAATAATTTTTGATATTTTCTAATGGAGAATGAGTAATTGAATCAATCAGACTGAAAAACATCCATCAAAGGATACAATTTTTCGAAATATTATCGATGAAAGTTGAAGAAATGAAAAAATTTCAATGTTCAAAAATTCTTTGTGGCTCAATTGTTCAAAATTTAAATGATATCTGGAATGTTTTTTGACATTTTTCAATGGAAAATGTATTGATGAATAAATCAGACAAAAAACCTGCCATCTTGGAATACAATTTTTTGAATTATTATCGATGAAATTTGAAGAAATGAAAAAATTTCACAGTTCAAAAATTATTCGTAGCTCGATTGCTCAAAATTTAAAGGATATCTGAAATAATTTTTGATATTTTTCAATGACGAATGAGTTAATGAATCAATCAGACTAAAAAACCGCCAACTAGGAGTATAATTTTTCGAAATATTATCGATTGTTTTGGCGAATTATAATGGACTGTGAGATCTTAAATAACTGTGGAAATTGCTGCGAATTCAACTCACCAAATTATTCCTTGATCTGGCGTATTTTACCCTTCGTGAATCACAGGAGAAAGGTTGGGTTATAGGGTAGAAAAAGGATTGAAGGTCTTCAGCAAGCACCCTTCTTTCTTCTATTTTCTCTTTAGGGCTGGACGGCACTATTTGCACTTCCTACTATTCTGATCGCGGGTTTACTAATGTTTGATATAGCGGATTTTCTAATTCAATACTAGCGAAATTTTCTATAATGGAGCGGAATTTCAAAGCGGGTGAACTATTAATTATAATTGCACAAATTCACAAAATGAAAAGCGTGAACGATATCCTTCAGCGTAAGTAACCGATTCAATACTGATTTCATATGCGATCCTGCAAAGACGATATTAACATATGTTCTTTTTGTATTTTCACGCGAAGGAAATTCAAAAATGAGCGTAAACATCCTCTCACACCATTGGGGAATATTACTCATTCACCAATTATTTACAATTTATGCAACAAAACAAATATAAAACAAAAAAAAATGATAAGTGATGAGTTCATTGTGTCGGCAAAGGACATAATTTGGTAACTGGCCTTTGATATGTGCCATGTTTTGTTCTGACAGAGGCGGCTCTAACAATACCATCTCTTCCTGGAAAAACCTCGACTATGATACCTAGTGGCCATTGGAGGACAGGTGTATTTTCATTCATAAGGACAACTATTGTGCCGAGTGTGAGGGGACTTGAATTATTTGTCCACTTCATACGTACTTGAAGTTGGCTCAAATACTCGTTTTTCCAACGTTTCCAGTATGACTGAACAATTTGATCTAGTAGTTGTTTTCTATTCAATCTATTCAAAGAAATATTTGAGACGTCAGCTGCTGGTAAGCACTGCAGGGTGTTCAAAGTGAAATGAGCGGGTGTAAGTAGTTCCGGATCCGAAGGATCATTACTAATGTACCCACATAAAGGGCGACTATTCAAAAGTGCTTCTATTTGAGTCAAAACAGTAGCGAATTCCTCGTAACAAAGAATTTGATTACCTATTGCCTTAAATAAATGGGTTTTCATTGATTTGACGTTAATTTACCATAAACCACCCATATGGGGTGCCAAAGGAACATTAAATTTCCAATTTATGTGATTCTCAATGAGAATTTTCTTGAGAAGATCTGTATAATCACTAGAAGCGATAAATCCTTTTAAGGAATCTAAATGGCGTTTTGCTCCTACAAAATTTGTTCCCCTATCCGAGTGAAGTGTCTGAATTGGGCCTCTTCTACTTAAAAATCTTTTGAGGCAATCTAAAAAAGTGTCGGTTGATAAATCAGACGCAAGTTCTAAATGTAAAGCTTTGGTAGCCAAACAAACGAACAAACAAACATAGGCTTTTTGCGTTTTCACTCCTCTATGCCGAGTCAATGTAATTGTAAAAGGACCGGCATAATCAACCCCGGTATCTATGAACGGTTTCAGAGGAATATTTACTCGGTAAGGTGGTAAATTTCCCATCAATGGATAGGAAGCTTTAGGTTTGAACCTAAAACATACATTACAAGATCGAATTCTCTGACGAATCATAGTGCGAGCGGAAATGATCCAATATTTTGTCCTTATTAAAGAATGCAATAAATGTGAACCAGTATGGAAATTTTTTCTATGATAATGATCTATCAAAATTTTTACAAAATGTTCGTTTTTTGGTAGGAGATAAGGATGTCTATGATTGTAGCCTATTTCAGCATTTGAGATTCGGCCTCCCACACGAATGATTTCATGTTCATCCAGGAATGGCGATAAATTCCTAAAATCTGAGGGAATCACTTTTCGCTTTTTCAAACACAACCTAAGTTCTTTAAAGCGTATTTTCTGCAGTATCTTAATTAACCATTTTTCTGCTTCATCTATATCAGAAATAGCGATTTCCTTCCGATAAGGTAACAATTTTGTCAATCGCAATACGAAAACCATTGTATTACATAATTTATGGAATGATGAAAACTTGAGAATAAGTGAATGGAAAATATTCTCTGAAGTTTCAACTATAGAAACGAAAGTGAGTTTCTGTTTTTCAGGCAGATCATTAGGCAACACTAAATTTTTGATACCGACTAAAGGCCACTTTTCAGTGTCCTCTCTTAACCATTTTGGACCTGAGAGCCAAACTTCCTTGTGTTCTATGAATTCGCTAGGATTCATTCCTCTTGAAATAATGTCAGCCACATTTTCACGGCCTTGAACGAAAAACCAATTTTCTTTTGAAATATTCGTTTGGATTAATGACACACGATTAGCCACAAATGTTTGCCATCTATGAGGTGAACTCAAAATCCAGGCTAAAGTGATCTGCGAATCACTGCAAGCATATATTCTCTCAACTTTACCCCTGGAGCGATATACGGATTCTACATACTTCATCAATTTAGACAACAACAAAGCAGCGCAAAGTTCTAATCTCGGAATTGAAATTACTTTTAAAGGGGCTACTTTTGATTTTGAATAAATCAAATTTACATGAATTTGTTGATCAACAACTATTCGTGAATAAATGGCAGCACCATATGATCCACTACATGCGTCCGCGAAACCAATCAGCGAAATGCGAATATTATTGGTCGCTCCTAACCATCTTGGAATAGAAATATTTTCTAATAGTAGAATTTCCCTTTCAAATTTTCTCCATCTATCTATTAAATTACTTGGAAGTTCGGAATCCCAGTCTACCTTCAAAGCCCACAATTGTCGAATGAATAATTTGGCATAGAGAATAACAGGACCTAAAATGCCCAGTGGATCGAAAATTCTACTTATCTTTGAAAGAATTATACGTTTGCTGAGTATCTGGTCTCCAACCAAAAAGTTTTTTATATCAAAGGACAAGATATCAGCCTCTGAATCCCAACGAATACCCAATACTTTAATAATTTCACTTTCATCGTTGAACTGGAAAATCGACGGAGAACGTTTTTCTATAGGAACATTCGATAATAATTCCTTCGAATTAGTATGCCATTTTGTGATTTCGAAGCCACCTGATCTAAACATATCAGTAAGTTCAGAAAACAATAGTTTTGCTTCAGCTATATTGTCCACACTAGTGGTTAAATCATCCACGTACAAATCTCGGGAAATTGTCTTAGACGCGAGTGGGAATCTTTTGGACTCATCGAAAGCTAACTGCTTAACTACTCGTAGCGCTAAAAATGGTGAAGCCTTGACGCCGAAAGCAACTGTAGTCAATTCGTATACCTCAATGGATTCTTCAGGCGAGAAGCGCCACAAAATGCGCTGAAATCGATGATGATCTTCCATCAACTTTACCTGTCTATACATCTGACACAAATCAGCTATGATTGCTATTTCGAAAATTCTGAAATTCAAAAAGAGTTGCACGATATCTATCTGTAATCTCGGACCTGCAAATAAACAATCGTTCAACGAAACTGATTTTGGAGCTGTCTTCAAACTAGCATCGAATACGACTCTAACTGGAGTCGTAGTGGAATTCTTGAAAATAGCGTGATGCGGAATGAAATAATGCGGTGCAAGAGAAGAAACATCAAAAGTTTTATCCAAAGTGAAAGCCTTCTTCAAATGACCCTGATTCAAATAATCGCGAAAAACTTCACTATATTTATCTTTCAAGTCTAATGACGAAAAAAATCTCTTCTCTAACGTTGAAAACCTTTTCAATGCGGGAGTAAACGAATCTCCTAAATTGGAGGGATCTATTTTGAAAGGAAGAGCTACTTTATACCTTCCTGAAGGTTCCCTAGAGTAAGTTGCTTTGAATAAATCTTCGCAAGCTATTTCATCAGAGCTAAAATGCTCCTTATCAGAGCTCGCGGTAGCATAAGAATATGAGCCTTTAGGTTTCGCCCCAGGCGATTTTGACTGGTTCGAACCACTGGGAGGGGTAGAGGTTCTACTTAAAACTTTGGATTGCTTTTGAACGAACGTTATTAGGCTATCATAAGATGGAATTTCATTCGATGCTAAGGACATCTCAAAAAGTCTTTGTGTATTAGGATCTAATTTTGATAACGCTATAGAAACAAGCAAAAAATCGGCAAGGTCCTTCAACGATAGCTGTTAAAGAGCACTAACGGCTACATCAAATTTCTCTAAAAATGAATTCAAATTATTTGCGGATTCTATATTCAATTGTCTGAACTCCATGAGAGATTTGAAGTATGTAGTAGCGAGAAGGCGTTCATCTTGAAAAGTATCTACTAATATTTTCCAAATAGTTTCATAATTTTCTGCTACTGGTGAGATGCCAGAGCACAAAGTTTGAGCACGTCCGCGTAATTTACCAAGCAAATAATGAATCTTGCATGTGTCATCCAAATCAGGATTTTCATGAACACAACTTTTGAAATTTTGATAAAAAATAGGCCACATTTTAGGATCACCTGAAAATTCCACCAAATCAATTTTCGGCAATCTTGGTTGTGCTTTCATTGCGGATAAGGAACTTACACTAGTTTCATTCGTTGATACCTTTTTAGAAGCCTCTACAATGTGACAATATAATTCGTCCGCAGCTTCAACTGCTTGATAGGAAGGAATATACTCTGGCGTACATTCCAAACTCAATAAGTTGATCTCATCTACTACTTCCAACAATTGAGTTCTCGAACTCTCTAAATTATTCAAACCAACCTTGAAATATTCTAAAACTTTTGGATTATTCAAACTTTTTGTATAGTCGTACAGTTTCTGGAAACGCTGGAACAACATTTTCCTTTTTGCTTCTAAAGCTTTCAGTTTATTATTTTTACTCTCCATTTGAGCTTCTGATTTCGAAATTTTGCTATAAATGAAGTTTTACTGGAGTCGAATGTATGGAAATTGAAAACAGGTTCAATAATATAAACAACGTATGTGAACACAAAAAACTAGATTTTGAATGCGTTGAATGTTAGAACATATGTCAATTCGAGCCTACAAGAAATGAAGAGATGAAAATCAAATCGCGAAATATAGAACAAATTCAAAGGAATGAACGAAATTGCAATAAATGAAATTGAATCCCAGCAATCTACACAATATCCGGTTCGACTAGGATCAATTAATGTTTTGGCGAATTATAATGGACTGTGAGATCTTAAATAACTGTGGAAATTGCTGCGAATTCAACTCACCAAATTATTCCTTGATCTGGCGTATTTTACCCTTCGTGAATCACAGGAGAAAGGTTGGGTTATAGGGTAGAAAAAGGATTGAAGGTCTTCAGCAAGCACCCTTCTTTCTTCTATTTTCTCTTTAGGGCTGGACGGCACTATTTGCACTTCCTACTATTCTGATCGCGGGTTTACTAATGTTTGATATAGCGGATTTTCTAATTCAATACTAGCGAAATTTTCTATAATGGAGCGGAATTTCAAAGCGGGTGAACTATTAATTATAATTGCACAAATTCACAAAATGAAAAGCGTGAACGATATCCTTCAGCGTAAGTAACCGATTCAATACTGATTTCATATGCGATCCTGCAAAGACGATATTAACATATGTTCTTTTTGTATTTTCACGCGAAGGAAATTCAAAAATGAGCGTAAACATCGATGAAATTTGAAAAAATGAAAAAATTTCACACTTCATAAATTCTTTGTAGCTCAATTGTTCAAAATTTGGAGGATATCTGGAATGTTTTTGATAATTTTCAATGAAAAAGGAGTTAATGAATAAATAAGACTTAAATACCGCCATCGAAGGATACAATTTTTCGAAATATTATCGATGAAAGTTGAAGAAATGAAAAAATTTCACAGTTCAAAAATTCTTTGTAGCTCAATTGTTCAAAATTTGAAGGATATCTGAGATGTTTTTTGATATTTTTCAATGAAGAATAAGTTGATAAATCAATCAAACTAAAAATTCGCCATCTGGGAATATAATTTTTCGAAATATTATCGATGAAATTTGTAGAAATGAAAAAATTTCACAGTTCAAAAAATCTTTGTAGCTCAATTGTTCGAAATTCAAAGAATATCTGGAATGTTTTTTGATATTTTACGATGAAGAATGAGTTAATGAATCAATCAGACTAAAAAATCGCTATCTAGGGATATAATTTTTCGAAATATTATCGATGAAAGTTGAAGAAATGAAAAAATTTCACAGTTCAAATAATCTTTGTAGCTCAATTGTTCGAAATTTAAAGAATATCTGGAATGTTTTGTGATATTTTT
Organism: Adalia bipunctata; assembly: GCA_910592335.1. Classification (NCBI taxonomy): domain Eukaryota; kingdom Metazoa; phylum Arthropoda; class Insecta; order Coleoptera; family Coccinellidae; genus Adalia; species Adalia bipunctata. The sequence goes on along the minus strand of CAJUZD010000049.1, from coordinate 100,159 downwards.
CAATGACGAATGAGTTAATGAATCAATCAGACTGAAAAACCGCCATCTAGGGATATAATTTTTCGAAATATTATCGATGAAATTTGAAAAAATTAAAAAATTTCACAGTTCATAAATTCTTTGTAGCTCAATTGTTCAAAATTTGGAGGATATCTGGAATGTTTTTGATAATTTTCAATGAAAAAGGAGTTAATGAATAAATAAGACTTAAATACTGCCAACTAGGGATAAAAGTTTTCGAAATATTATCGATGAAAGTTGAAGAGATTTGTAGCTCAATTGCTCAAATTTTGAGGATATCTGGAATGTTTTTTGATAATTTTCAATGAAGAATGAGTTAATGAATAAATGAGACTCAAATACCTTCATCAAAGTATACAATTTTTTGAAATATTATCGATGAAATTTGAAGAAATGAAAAAATTTCACAGTTCAAAAATTCTTTGTAGCTCAATTGCTCAAAATTTAAGGGATATCGGAAATAATTTTTGATATTTTCTAATGGAGAATGAGTAATTGAATCAATCAAACTGAAAAACATCCATCAAAGGATACAATTTTTCGAAATATTATCGATGAAAATTAAAGAAATGAAAAAATTTCACAGTTCATAAATTCTTTGTAGCTCAATTGTTCGAAATTTAAAGGATATCTGGAATGTTTTTGATAATTTTCAATGAAAAAGGAGTTGATGAATAAATGAGACTCAAATACCTCCATCAAAGGATACAATTTTTTGAAATATTATCGATGAAATTTCAAGAAATGAAAAAATTTCACAGTTCAAAAATTCTTTGTAGCTCAATTGCTCAAAATTTAAGGGATATCGGAAATAATTTTTGATATTTTCTAATGGAGAATGAGTAATTGAATCAATCAGACTGAAAAACATCCATCAAAGGATACAATTTTCCGAAATATTATCGATGAAAGTTGAAGAAATGAAAAAATTTCAATGTTCAAAAATTCTTTGTGGCTCAATTGTTCAAAATTCAAATGATATCTGGAATGTTTTTTGACATTTTTCAATGGAAAATGTATTGATGAATGAATCAGACAAAAAACCTGCCATCTTGGAATATAATTTTTCGAAAAATCATCGATGAAAGTTAAAGAAATGAAAAAATTTCACAGTTCAAAAATTATTTGTAGCTCAATTGCTGAAAATTTAAGGGATATCTGGAATGTTTTTTGATATTTTTCAATGAAGAATGAGTTACTGAATCAATCAGACTGAAAAACCGCCATCTAGGAATATAATTTTTCGAAATATTATCGATGAAAGTTGAAGAAATGAAAAAATTTCACAGTTCAAAAATTATTCGTAGCTCGATTGCTCAAAATTTAAAGAATATCTGAAATAATTTTTAATATTTTTCAATGACGAATGAGTTAATGAATCAATCAGACTAAAAAACTGCCATCTAGGAGTATAATTTTTCGAAATATTATCGAGGAAATTTGAAAAAATGAAAAAATTTCACAGTTCATGAATTCTTTGTAGCTCAATTGTTCAAAATTTAAAGGATATCTGGAATGTTTTTGATAATTTTCAATGAAAAGGAGTTAATGAATAAATAAGACTTAAATACCGCCATCTAAGGATACAATTTTTCGAAATATTATCGATGAAAGTTGAAGAAATGAAAAAATTTCACAGTTCAAAAATTCTTTGTAGCTCAATTGTTCAAAATTTGAGGGATATCTGAAATGTGTTTTGATATTTTTCAATGAAGAATAAGTTAATGAATCAATCAAACTAAAAATTCGCCATCTGGGAACATAATTTTTCGAAATATTATCGATGAAAGTTGAAGAAATGAAAAAATTTCACAGTTCAAAAAATTTTTGTAGCTCAATTGTTCGAAATTTAAAGAGTATCTGGAATGTTTTGTGATATTTTTCAATGACGAATGAGTTAATGAATCAATCAGACTAAAAAACCGCCATTTAGGAGTATAATTTTTCGAAATATTATCGATGAAATTTGAAAAAATGAAAAAATTTCACAGTTCATAAATTCTTTGTAGCTCAATTGTTCAAAATTTAAAGGATATCTGGAATGTTTTTGATAATTTTCAATGAAAAAGGAGTTAATGAATAAATAAGACTTAAATACCGCCAACTAGGGATAAAAGTCAATCAATCAATCAAATCAAATTTTTATTCGTATAGTATAATACAATATTTATCATCAGTACCATTCTCAAATTGGTTTACAAATAAGTCATTTTATCTATAACAGCTATTTTTCTCAACAAATGGCTTGATCCTATATTCAGATGCATCACTGGAGTAGACTCACGCTAGGCTTTGAAGCCTGTGTTGTGATATCCAAACCAGCAAGGCATTTACCGTGTATGTACTCATTTGCATTTGCAGCAGCGCAGTTGGGTTTTATGATATGGTAGAGACAATAAAAAAAAAAAAGAAAATTTATACACCTTAATCAAGAGTAAGATATAGACCAGGATTCAAACGAGATTGGACAATTCTACAAGCGCTGTCTTTGCTCAGGCAACATTCACATAGTTTTGTATAGAGTTATTGAGGAAGAAAATGGAAAACTCATACATGTGCGAAACCACCCACATACCTACATTTACAACTATGTGATTCAGTGGAAAAGCGGAAATTTGTCAGGATGATTTTGTACGTACTTTTTTATTTCTTTTTTGAAGATTTTGAGGGTTTTTATAACTTTTAGATTTTTTGGGAGAACATTAAATATTTTTGGGCCATAGAAAAGAAAAGAATTCTGTGTGACAGTTTTATAAAAAAATTCGGTTTGTACCTCCAAGTTCATTTTTGATCGAGTTTCCTTTGAGTGTTTTTGTGTGTAATTTTTTTGTGTATGGAACATTCTTATTAGGCAGTTATAAGTGTACAATGAGTGAATATTGAACATGTTAGTTTCTTGATATAACCTTTTCGTGGAAAACAGTCTATTTTTTTTGAAAATTATTCTCAGCAAAATGTTTTGGGCGGTTTGTAACGGACTGATGGCTGCTTTGAAAGTTGCACCCCATGCCGGAATACAATATTTGATAATAGATTCGGCAAGAGACGTATATAGTACAACAAGATTTTTCTTTGATAGTATGTCGCGTAGTTCATAAAAGGTGTGCATTAATACCCGAAGCCGTTTTGTGACGAAATTAATATGTTCCGACCATTTTGAGTGTTGGTCTAGTATGACTCCTAGGTATTTTGTTGAAGTAGTATGTTCTGTGGTCTGACAGTCACAAGTGTTCTGATTACTGCAGAGTGGTTTGTGCATTTTCAAAACAAAATCTTTTGGTTGGTCACGGAGGGTGGGAGAGAAGGTTATATATTTTGTCTTGTCCACATTGAGCGATAACTTATTAATATTCAGCCATGAGTATATTTTTTGTAAGTTTGTTTCTGCTGTATTTCTTATTTCTTGCCATGATGGCCCCGTGTAAACTAGTACAGTATCATCGGCGTAGCATATTATATCTCCTAGAAAGTTGTTGATTTTTGTTATGCTGTTAATGTAAACAAGAAAGAGTATCGGTCCCAGAACTGTGCCCTGTGGTATACCTGTTTTTACAATTTGTTCCTCACTTATTTCATTCCCAATTTTCACCCGTTGGATTCGATTGGACAGGTAGTTTTTCATCATCACGTATGCGCTCCCACGAACACCATAATTATGCAGTTTTTCCATCAATAATTTGTGAACAACCGTATCGAAGGCCTTGGCCAGGTCCAGAAAAACGGCCAAGCATTTGGCCGACCTGTCCATGGCCCTCACGGTGGTCTCGAGAAAATCCATAATGGCATCTTCCGTGTTCGAGTTTTTCACGAATCCGAATTGTCTATCTGTTATTATATGGTGTTTATCGAGAAATTCAATCAGTCTTTTCTTGACACATTGTTCAAATAGTTTCGCTAGAGTATTTATAACAGAAATAGGTCTATAATTATTGATTTGCGATTTTTTTCCTGCTTTGAAAACTGGCGTTACATTGGTAATTTTCCATTGCCACGGTATGACACCCGTTGAGAAAACTTGATTAATTATGTGTACAAGTGGCACTAAAATATTGCTATGAATGGCCTTTAATGTTTTTGAGTCTATCCCATCGGGTCCAGGTGCGGAGTTGTTCTTTAGATTTGCTATTACTATGACCATTTCATTTTTTGTTATAGGTTCCAAAAATATGGACTGATTTACATTAATATCCGATAAAAAGTTCTTGGGTGAGTTTGTCTTTGGTATTTTTTGGCTCATGTTTTCACCTATGTCAACAAAAAATCTATTCAATTCGTTTGATTTTGCTGTATTATTACTTACCCTAATATTGTCTTTAAGTATGATGTCATTATTTTCGATGTTTTCCCCCCGATTTCCACCTCGTATATTGTTTATTATTTTCCATATTTTTTTATAGTTTGAACCTGCCTGATTTATTCGTGTTTTGTAGTACTCGTTTTTTGTCTTCTTTAACAGGAAGTTTAATTTATTTCTGTATGTTTCATATTCCAATTCTAACTCTGTTGAAAATTCTTTCAGGAGTTGTTTTTTAAGGTTATCTCGATTCTTTATGGAGTTCACTAGCCCCGTTGTAATCCAAGGTTTGATTTTGATGATTGATTTGCTATTTTTAAATGACTGATCAAAAGAAGATGACTTTATGTGATTTACTAATTTACCAATGAAAATGTCATAGCCTTGCTGTGGGTTCGTTTCAAGCAAAACACCTTCCCAAGTTTCAGTTGCAAGTAATGAGTTACATTTTTCATAGTTGATATTTTGCCTTACTTTATTCTGATTGGGTGGTTTTTGTTTTTTGGTTTCTGTGAAAGTAAAGTTTACAAATGGGGTAAAGTGGTCAGTCATGTCTGTACAAAAAATTACTGGTGAAATTGCTACATTGTTTTTTAAACAAGTTTCTGTTCTTATGAAAATATGATCAATAGCGGATTTTGTATCTTTAGTTACTCTGGTTGGCTTGTTAATGTATGAGATAAAATCATTAGAACCTAGAACGTTTAAGTAGTTGTTTGTTTCATTATTATGGATATTCAGTAAGTTTATGTTTATATCGCCCAGAAAAATTTCTATGTTTTTTTTATCCAAGGTAGATAAGTAGCTTTCCAAATCATCTATATATTCAGAAATGCTTGTTGCGGGAGGTCTGTAATATGCTGTCAGTCCCACTCTGTTCCATTTGGAAAGATGATTAGTGGTGAATGTAGCTCTTAGGAAACGACTGTCATTTATTTTCACTGTTTTTACATCTGCTGATATGTTGTTTCTGATATAAATCATGGTCCCATCGCATTTATTTAAAGTTGATTCGTTGTAATATTGGGTGAAGTTAGGAATTGAAAAGTTACTCACCGAATCAATTATTCTTGTTTCTGAAAGAACAACTATGTCTAGCGAGTCTTTGGCCATCTGCACATACACAAGCAGTTCATCCAAATGCTTTCTCAGACTCCGTATATTGAAATGTATCACCCCTAAAGTGTGATTTTCATTATCCAATCTCACTCGAAAATAATCATGAAAATTATCACATATTTCAGTCTCTATGGTTTCGTTATCCAATTCGTTGATGAATTCGAGCATTACCCCAAACTACAAGTTGGAAAATAGATGTGATGCCCCCCTAAAGAATACATTTTATTTATATTCAAATGATATAATACCAAGTACCTAATATTCACCAGAACACAAGAACAGAAATGAAAACTATAGCACATTATTGAAAACCCGTTAAGTAGTTGAAGTTACAATTTCGGAAGGAAAAAAAAGCAAGAGAAAGAAAAAGACAAAAAAAAAACAGTAACAACTCGCTCAAATGAAACATATTGGATTTTAGTGTTGAATACATTTTTCCAAGTCCATTTTACCTCGTATCATTGTGACCTTATTGTCGGCGTTCAGGTATATTTTGCCCGACTCAGTCCATACCTGCTTCAGTCCGAACTTGGAGATTGCATCATTGAAGAGTTCAACCCTTGATTTGGTTAGATCCTCCCGGATTACTATTCCTGTACCCTTTAGAAGCTTCTTTTTAGAATATATCTGTTGCTTGATCTCTTCGTTCTTCAATTTGAGATAAATTCCTCTGGATTTGACGTTATTTCTTGCCCCAATTCTATAGCAGATCATGATATCATCCGTGGTAATCCCCAGATTCATTTTACAGTTTATCATGCTCACAATTTCCTCCCTCGTATTCTCCTTACTCTTTTCTTTCATGTTGAAAACTCTTAAACAATTTGAGCGACATGCCTGATCCAGTCTATCAATATTCTCCCTCATCTTCGCACCCTCAAACCTTTCCTCCCTCAATGCTCCTTCCAATGTTTGTATTCTATTTTCATGTTGTTGATTTGTTGTCTTCAGTTCGTCTCTCAGGTCCGCCACTGAGATTTCCAGCGATGATATCTTATCTTCGATTGTTTTTATAACTGCCGTGGCTACGTTGTTTGTAATAGTTTTTATGAGTAGTTCTGATTTCAGGCAATTACTTACTGCTTGGGTAACTGCTTTCTCAATTTCCTCCCGTACTTCTCGTGTTATTACCATTTTGTAATTAATCTCACTTGTTCTAAGTTCTTTCTGTCGAAGTTTCGAAATTTCAGCGGCTGTTTTGACAGAGTTATTTGATAGTGTTTGGGAGCTCACTTCTAGTACAGTTTACACTACATATGCCATAGGGATAAAAGTTTTCGAAATATTATCGATGAAAGTTGAAAAAATTTGTAGCTCAATTGCTCAAATTTTAAGGATATCTGGAATGTTTTTTGATAATTTTCAATGAAGAATGCGTTAATGAATAAATGAGACTCAAAAACCTCCATCAAAGGATACAATTTTTTGAAATATTATCGATGAAATTTGAAGAAATGAAAAAATTTCACAGTTCAAAAATTCTTTGTAGCTCAATTGCTCAAAATTTAAGGGATATCGGAAATAATTTTTGATATTTTCTAATGGAGAATGAGTAATTGAATCAATCAGACTGAAAAACATCCATCAAAGGATACAATTTTTCGAAATATTATCGATGAAAGTTAAAGAAATGAAAGAATTTCAATGTTCAAAAATTCTTTGTGGCTCAATTGTTCAAAATTTAAATGATATCTGGAATGTTTTTCGACATTTTTCAATGGAAAATGTATTGATGAATAAATCAGACAAAAAACCTGCCATCTTGAAATACAATTTTTTGAAATATTATCGATGAAATTTGAAGAAATGAAAAAATTTCACAGTTCAAAAATTCTTTGTAGCTCAATTGCTCAAAATTTAAGGGATATCGGAAATAATTTTTGATATTTTCTAATGGAAAATGAGTAATTAAATCAATCAGACTGAAAAACATCCATCAAAGGATACAATTTTTCGAAATATTATCGATGAAAGTTAAAGAAATGAAAAAATTTCAATGTTCAAAAATTCTTTGTGGCTCAATTGTTCAAAATTTAAATGATATCTGGAATGTTTTTTGACATTTTTCAATGGAAAATGTATTGATGAATAAATCAGACAAAAAACCTGCCATCTTGGAATATAATTTTTCGAAATATTATCGATGAAAGTTGAAGAAATGAAAAAATTTCACAGTTCAAAAATTATTTGTAGCTCAATTGCTCAAAATTTAAGGGATATCTGGAATGTTTTTTGATCTTTTTCAATGAAGAATGAGTTAATGAATCAATCAGACTGAAAAACCGCCATCTAGGAATATAATTTTTCGAAATATTATCGATGAAATTTGAAGAAATAAAAAAATTTCACAAATCAAAAATTATTCGTAGCTCGATTGCTCAAAATTTAAAGGATATCTGAAATAATTTTTGATATTTTTCAATGACGAATGAGTTAATGAATCAATCAGACTTAAAAACCGCCATCTAGGAGTATAATTTTTCGAAATATTATCGATGAAATTTGAAAAAATGAAAAAATTTCAAACTTCATAAATTCTTTGTAGCTCAATTGTTCAAAATTTGGAGGATATCTGGAATGTTTTTGATAATTTTCAATGAAAAAGGAGTTATTGAATGAATAAGACTTTAATACCGCCATCTAAGGATACAATTTTTCGAAATATTATCGATGAAAGTTGAAGAAATGAAAAAATTTCACAGTTCAAAAATTCTTTGTAGCTCAATTGTTCCAAATTTGAAGGATATCTGAAACGTTTTTTGATATTTTTCAATGAAGAATGAGTTAATGAATCAATCAGACTAAAAAACCGCCATCTAGGGATATAATTTTTCGAAATATTATCGATGAAAGTTGAAGAAATGAAAAAATTTCTCTGTAGAAATCAATATATAGTGAGAAAATAGTTGCATTTGACCGAGGAAACTTTCGAATACAGGGTGTTCATGTTTTTCGAACTTTTCCCAAAATGGAATACCTTCCTATGAATCAACCACCATGAATATTTCGGAGATTTGAGACACACATATGTTTGTGGTATAACTTTTCCCAGAAATCAATTCAAAAAGACAGGGTTTCGAATTAATCCTAAAAAAAAATTATTTTGTGTAGTGGTTCCCTCTGTGAAACACCCTGTATAAAAAATATGCACTGTGCAATATTTGGTCGTCATAATACTAAATCGAAAAGAACATTTCAAAAATATGTCTCCCTGACGTCACAATAGAAAAAGTGGATTTTGGCAAAAAACTACCGTCATATATTCGTGAATCACCCTGTGAATATAAATATTTTTAATCATACGTATCCACTAATTTCATTACTAGAACATTTAGTAAACGTGTGTATGCAACAGAAATCCAATCCAACTTTTAATAATCAAAGAATAAATCCGAAAATTTGGGCAATTTTCAACTTTAACACCCCGTATTTGGAAAACTAGCCATAGGATTGGGTTGGACCCATTGACACTTCTGGTCACTGAGTCGGGTACAACAACATACCAAACTTTCAGAAAATTTGACCGGTCGCCACTTTACCTACAAAAAGTGCGGGGTCCTTTGAAGAAATGAAAAAATTTCACAGTTCAAAAATTCTTTGTAGCTCAATTGCTCAAAATTTGAGGGATATCGGAAATAATTTTTGATATTTTCTAATGGAGAATGAGTAATTGAATCAATCAGACTGAAAAACATCCATCAAAGGATACAATTTTTCGAAAAATTATCGATGAAAGTTAAAGAAATGAAAAAATTTCAATGTTCGAGAATTCTTTGTGGCTCAATTGTTCAGATTTTAAATGATATCTGGAATGTTTTTTGACATTTTTCAATGGAAAATGTATTGATGAATAAATCAGACAAAAAACCTGCCATCTTGGAATATAATTTTTCGAAATATTATCGATGAAAGTTAAAGAAATGAAAAAATTTCACAGTTCAAAAATTATTTGTAGCTCGATTGCTCAAAATTTAAGGGATATCTGGAATGTTTTTTGATATTTTTCAATGAAGAATGAGTTAATGAATCAATCAGACTGAAAAACCGCAATCTGGGAATATAATTTTTCGAAATATTATCGATGAAATTTGAAGAAATGAAAAAATTTCACAGTTCAAAAATTATTCGTAGCTCGATTGCTCAAAATTTAAAGGATATCTGAAATAATTTTTGATATTTTTCAATGACGAATGAGTTAATGAATCAATCAGACTAAGAAACCGTCATCTAGGAGTATAATTTTCCGAAATATTATCGATGAAATTTGAAAAAATGAAAAAATTTCACACTTCATAAATTCTTTGTAGCTCAATTGTTCAAAATTTGGAGGATATCTGGAATGTTTTTGATAATTTTCAATGAAAAAGGAGTTATTGAATAAATAAGACTTAAATACCGCCATCTGAGGATACAATTTTTCGAAATATTATCGATGAAAGTTGAAGAAATGAAAAAATTTCACAGTTCAAAAATTATTTGTAGCTCAATTGTTCAAAATTTGAAGGATATCTGAAACGTTTTTTGATATTTTTCAATGGAGAATGAGTTAATGAATCAATCAGACTAAAAAACCGCCATCTAGGGATATAATTTTTCGAAATATTATCGATGAAAGTTGAAGAAATGAAAAAATTTCACAGTTCAAAAAATCTTTGTAGCTCAATCGTTCGAAATTTAAAAAATATCTGGAATGTTTTGTGATATTTTTCAATGACGAATGAGTTAATGAATCAATCAGACTAAAAAACCGCCATCTAGGAGTATAATTTTTCGAAATATTATCGATGAAATTTGAAAAAATGAAAAAATTTCACAGTTCATAAATTCTTTGTAGCTCAATTGTTCAAAATTTAAAGGATATCTGGAATGTTTTTGATAATTTCCAATGAAAAAAGAGTTAATGAATAAATAAGACTTAAATACCGCCAACTAGGGATAAAAGTTTTCGAAATATTATCGATGGAAATTGAAGAAATTTGTAGCTCAATTGCTCGAAATTTAAGAATATCTGGAATGTTTTTTGATATTTTTCAATGAAGAATGAGTTAATAAATCAATCAGACTTAAGAAACGCCATCTAGGTATATAATTTTTCGAAATATTATCGATGAAAGTTGAAGAAATGAAAAGATTTCATAGTTCATAAATTCTTTGTAGCTCAATTGTTGAAAATATAAAGGATATTTGGAATGTTTTTTGATATTTTTCAAAGGAAAATGTGTTGTTGAATAAATCCGACAAAAAACCTGCCATCTAGGGATATAATTTCCCGAAATATTATCGATGAAAGATGAGGAAATAAAAGAATTTCACTGTTAAAATATTCTTTGTAGCTCAGTTGCTCAAAATTTAAAGGATATCTGGAATAATTTTTGATATTTTCCAATGAAGAATGAGTTCATGAATCAATCAGACTAAAGAATCGCCATCTTAGAATACAATTTTCCGAAGTATTATCGATGAAAGTTGAAGAAATGAAAAATTTCACTGTTCAGAAATTCTTTGTAGCACAATTGCTCGAAATTTTAAGGATATCTGGAATGTTTTTTGATATCTCTCAATGAAGAATGAGTTAATGAAACGATCAGACTCAAAAACCGCAATCTAGGAATATAATTTTTCGAAATATTATCGATGAAAGTTGATGAAATGAAAAAATTTCACAGTTCAAAAATTATTCGTAGCTCGATTGCTCGAAATTTAAAGGATATCTGAAATAATTTTTGATATTTTTCAATGACGAATGAATTAATGAATCAATCACACTAAAAAACCGCCATCTAGGAGTATTATTTTTCGAAATATTATCGATGAAATTTGAAAAAATGAAAAAATTTCACATTTCATAAATTCTTTGTAGCTCAATTGTTCAAAATTTAAAGGATATCTTGAATGTTTTTGATGATTTTCAATGGAAAAGGAGTTGATGAATAAATAAGACTCAAATACCGCCATCTAAGGATACAATTTTTCGAAATATTATCGATGAAAGTTGAAGAAATGAAAAAATTTCACAGTTCAAAAATTATTTGTAGCTCAATTGTTCAAAATTTGAAGGATATCTGAAATGTTTCTTGATATTTTTCAATGAAGAATAAGTTAGTGAATCAATCAAACTAAAAATTCGCCATCTGGGAATTTATTTTTTCGAAATATTATCGATGAAAGTTGAAGAAATGAAAAAATTTCACAGTTCAAAAAATCTTCGTAGCTCAATTGTTCGAAATTTAAAGAATATCTGGAATGTTTTGTGATATTTTTCAATGAAGAATGAGTTAATGAATCGATCAGATTAAAAAACCGCCATCTAGGAGTATAATTTTTCGAAATATTATCGATGAAATTTGAAAAAATGAAAAAATTTCACAGTTCATAAATTCTTTGTAACCCAATTGTTAGAATTACCTCAGTTTGTTTTTACTATTGTTGAATAATCATCATAGTTAGTATTTGAAAAAAAGAGGGTTGACAGTATTGTGACAATATTGAATAAAAAAGATTGAAAGGACGTCCGACTTATTATTAAAAAATACTAGTTCAGCAGATCTTTGACCAGGCTGAACATTTGGTGACCCCGACGTGATCATGATCTATGAAGAAAAACAAAGACCTCAAAGAAGTGGAGCTGGAATAAATAGGAGTTTATCTCAAGACTTCGTTTGGCCTGACAAGTTTGGAAGGAAAGAGAACTTGGGGCATGACAAGAAACGATGTTGAGAAAGGAACCTTTAGTTGGAAATTCCAGAATTCAAGATAATAATGAGGTGAACAAAGGCATAGAGGATCGAGGAGAAAACTGTCGAGAAACCAGCATGTCAACAAAAAGTAAATCGGTATCAAGAAAAAGTACTAGAACGACGAAAACGGCAAGTATTAATGAGGCAAAGAAAAAGTTTGCTCTAGAGGCGGAATTGAAAAAATTAGAATTAGAAATGAAGAAGCAGGAAATTCAGAATGCCCTCAAACTACTACAATTCGAAGATGAATACAGAAAAGAGGAAGTTGAATCTGGAGCTGAAGTGGAGGAATCGGTTGAAGAAAGGAGTGCTAAACATTCTGAACAATATTATGACAACCATAAAATACGTCAATGGGCACAACAAAGCTCTGGAGAAGTTGAAAAACCTGAGGATGAACAGACAAAACCCATTAAAGGAGAAACCACTGATTCAAGTATCAAGATGTTATGCGAGACAATCAATGAGGTACTTCACTCAGTCAATCAATCAGTTCAACACAACGTGAGACCTGAGGGACGTAAGTTTTTGGATAAAGAACTTATCTACTTCGATGGAAATCCTCTAGATTGGCCAATATTCATTCGTCAATTTCGAAATTTGATTGAGGAATATACAGCAGACGAAATTGTATTTAAACTGCAAAAATGTTTGAAAGGCCCGGCTAAAGCAGCAGTATCAGGTATAATTTTGACTTCTGATGTGAACAAAATTATTCAAACATTGGAAACTCGTTTTGGTAGACCTGATATCATTATAGAAATGTTGCTGTCAAAAATTAGAATAATACCGCCAATCAAAGACACAAATTTGGAAAAAATAATTAACTTTTCTACTGAAGTGACAAATATAGTGATTATTATGAAATCTTTAGGTTCTGTTGGTCATTTGCAAAATCCACAATTACAGAGAGATTTACTGAACAAGCTTCCTGATGAATTGAGGCTCAAATGGGGAGAATTCATCATTCAGAAGAAAAAGGAAAATGGTGAAGCCAATTTTGCCAATTGATTAGGTACTTTTTCAGAAGCAGCTTGTCAAGTTAGTTCTGCCAGCTTCTCTGAACATTGGGATAGGTCGAAAACTTCGTGGGATAGACAAAAATCTTTTCATAATGGAAGAAGAACAGAACGGGTGTTCACTACTTATGATCAGAAAGCTCCCAAGAAATGTCATTATTGCGGAGATCCTGCTCACAAGAACAACTGTCCAAAAATGGAAACGGATGATTTGGAAACTAGGTGGAATATTGTAAGAACGAAAAAACTCTGCTTCTCTTGTCTTAAACAAAATCATCAAAAATTCCGATGTAAAAATAGGAAAATTTGTGGCAAAAATGGGTGTAAACTTTCACATCATCCACTTCTTCATAATGAACCTCAGAAGACCAGTGAAAACCCGATTGCACCAGAACCTATTTGTACAATTAGGAATAAGACAACAGTACTACTCCGTTTCATTCCAGTTATCATTTATGGTCCTAAAGGTCAATGTGAAATTTTAGCTATGTGCGATGAGGGATCTACAGTTACCTTATTACATTCTAAAATTGCCGAAAAGATTGGATCAGTCGGACAACTGGAACCCCTATGTTTGCAGTGGACAAACGATGAAGTGGTAAGAGAAGAAAATTCCTTCAAAATTGATGTGGAAATTGCTAATTTAAACAATGGCGAAAAATTTTCTCTGCATGGAGTACGAACAATCGAAAATTTATCCCTTCCTATCCAATCTCTACATAAACAAGACTTTGAATATCTCGAACGATTACCAATACAAAATTACAACAACCAAAGGCCAAGTATGATCATTGGACAGGATAATATAAATTTGATGATACCTAGAAAAATTCACTCCGGACCAGAGAACATGCCGTTTGCTTCGAAATGTGAGTTAGGATGGACAGTTCATGGACCAATTGAAAAATTCCCAAACAAAAATAAGTTTCATATTTTACATATCGCTGAAACAAGTCATATAGAGGAGAACTTTCAGGAAATAATGTTGAATTTCTTTTCGACTGAAGGTTTTGGAACCACTGTTCAATCAGATCCATCAGAATCTGAAAATATTGAAGATGCAAAAGCATTAGATATTATGACTAGTACTATTAAGAAAATTGATAACAGGTACGAAATAGGTCTGCTCTGGCGAAATGAAGATATTCAGATGCCAAAAAACAAAGGACAAGCTATACAAAGATTGAAATGTGTGGAGAAAAAGTGCATGAATGACTCAAAATTAAAAGAAGAATACCTAAAGAAGTTTGAAGACCATGTACAGAAGGGATACATACGGAAGTTGACGAAGGAAGAAGCCTCTAGAGGAGGCCCCAGGGAATGGTATCTTCCTCATTTTCCAGTGATGAATCCACATAAAAAGAAGGTCAGGGTTGTTTTTGATGCAGCAGCAAGAACAAATGGTATTAGTTTGAATGACATGCTATTGACTGGACCTGATCAACTCAATTCTCTAGAATCAATCTTGTTGAAATTTCGTCAGAAAAAGATTGGATTCTGTGGTGATGTACGAGAGATGTTTCACCGAGTATTGATACGTGAAGAAGACAGAGATTCGCAACGCATTCTATGGAGAAACTTAGAGAATAATAGAGAACCAGATGTTTACCACGTGAATGTTATGACCTTTGGAGCAAAATGTTCTCCTGCCTGCGCACAGTTTGTAAAAAACTATAATGCCAAAAATTTTTCAGAAGGTGAAATTCAAAAAACCATTCTTGAAAAATTCTATGTGGATGATTATCTCGACTCAGCTGATGATGTAAATGAAGCTCTGATCTTAACAAATGGAGTTAAAAACACTATGCAGACTGCTGGTTTTGAAGTTGTCAACTGGATATCGAATTCCAATCCCCTGATGAGGATAATGAATATTCCGAATGTTTCAGATGATTCTCAAGAAGAAATAGAACACCGAGTTTTGGGACTTTGGTGGAATTCTAAAAATGATGAATTCACATTCAAAATTGACTTCAACAAATATGATAATTTGAAACTAACTAAGAGAAATGTATTGAAATCGATTATGAAGTTATTTGACCCCTTGGGTTTCATTTCTTGCTTCATTGTAAAAGGAAAAATTTTAATGCAACAAATTTGGAAAGCTAAAATTGACTGGAATCAAGAATTACCGAAAAATTTAGAAATTATGTGGAAAAGAATGCTGGAAAGTCTGAAAGGGATAATACATTTCAAGATTCCAAGGTGTTGCAGTGTGAAAATACCAAATTCTGAAAACATAGAGCTACATACATTCACAGATAGCAGTAAAGAAGCCTTCGCAGCCATATCATATCTCAGAGTAGAATCAACAGGCGGGATAGAAACGATGATGGTAATTTCCAAAACTAGAGTTGCTCCAATGAAAGAATTGTCTATACCAAGGCTAGAATTACAGGGTGCAGTCCTAGGAACCAGAATAGCTACTTTCGTAAGCAAATCATTAGAAATACAAATCAACCGAGTTTATTTCTGGACAGATTCAACATGTGTACTTGGATGGATAAGAGATGAATCAAAGAAGTTTAAACAATTTGTATCTAACCGAGTAACAGAAATAAGAGCTTCAAGCAACTCGGATCAGTGGAAATGGGTTCCTACAAGTGAAAATCCTGCAGATTTAGCGACAAGACAAGCACCTACAAAAGTAGATATTGAGTTTTGGTTACATGGACCACGATTTTTAAAAGAATCAGAACAGTATTGGCCACAAGAAGATCCCAAATCTATTGTAGATCAAGAGAGTATGGTAGAAGAAAATTCTAAAATTTGCCTTGTGATACAAGAATTCAAGTATAATGGTCTGTTTCCAGAAATTGAACGCTTCTCCAAATATAAAAGGTTATTATTTTCTACTGCACGATTTTTGAGGATTGTAAATATTTTCAAGAATATGATATGTAAATTTCGATCTGGATATTCAATGCAAATTCCCCAAGAAGAGAAAAAAGTGACTGATCAAGATATACGAAATGCAGAGGAATTATTGCTGCAAAAGTCACAGTGGGATTGTTTCTATAAAACACTATTAGATATTGAAAGTGGGGAAACATTAGATCGTCATAATGCATTATACCCCTTGTGTCCAAAATTTAAGAATAATCTACTTGTTGTTGGTGGAAGAACAGATTTATCACCTGTCTTAGATGAAGACACGAAAAATCCAGTCATTTTTATCTCCGAAGCATCATCTAACGCAGTTGTTGATTAAAAAATATCATGAAGATTTTAGACATCAAGGCATTGAAACAGTCTTGAATGAATTGAGACAAAAATATTGGATCATCAATGGACGAAGAGCTGTTAAATCCGTATGTCAAAGATGTTTGAAATGTAGGTTCGCGAAGGCCAAGCCAGTGGTACCTTTGATGGGGCAATTACCAGAAATACGCTTGTTGAAAGGAAAAAGAGCATTTGTGAACATAGGCATGGATTATTTTGGACCGATATCCGTCAAAATTGGTAGAAGAATTGAAAAAAGATGGGGAGTGCTTTTCACCTGCCTTGCGGTAAGAGCTATCCACCTAGAGATAGCTCATTCTTTAACAACTGATTCAGCGATTCAAGCTATAATGAGAATGGTTTGCAGACGTGGAACACCTGAAAAAATTGTTTGCGATAATGGTACTAATTTTCATGGCGCATCCAAAGAATTGAAAGAAGCTTTACGTCAATTCAATATGGAAGGATTGCAGGAAAATTTGAATGTGAAAGGAATTAAATTTTTATTCAATCCTCCTGCTTCGCCACACATGGGTGGTGTTTGGGAAAGGTTAATTGGTTCTGTCAAGAAAGTCATTGGAAAAGTATTATTTCAGCAACCTATTAAAGAAGAGACTTTAGAAACCTTTTTTGCCGAAGCAGAATTCATAATTAATTCTAGACCCCTCACCAGAGTATCATCTGACCCTTATGATTTAGAATCCATAACTCCAAATCATTTTTTAATTGGATCGTCGTGTGGTACAAGTATTCCTATGCCCAATTTTTCAGATGGAAAAACAATGAGAACTGAATGGAATAAAGCTCGTTCTTTAACAGAGAGCTTTTGGAAACGATGGATGAAAGAATATCTACCAACCCTAACGAAAAGAAACAAATGGACAAATAACAGCCAATGCATCAATGAAGGCGATGTGGTATTATTAGTGGATGAAAATGTTCCACGATTCCAGTGGCGTCTTGGCAGAATAATAAAACTACATCAAGGGCCCGATAGAAGAGTGCGAGTGGTTGACGTAAAAACCAATTATGGCGAATTCAGGCGATCTGTTCACAAAATTTGCAGATTGGAAATTGTAAACTGATTATTTTTGGCGTGGGAGAATGTTAGAATTACCTTAGTTTGTTTTTACTATTGTTGAATAATCATCATAGTTAGTATTTGAAAAAAAGAGGGTTGACAGTATTGTGACAATATTGAATAAAAAAGATTGAAAGGACGTCCGACTTATTATTAAAAAATACTAGTTCAGCAGATCTTTGACCAGGCTGAACACCAATTGTTCAAAATTTAAAGGATATCTGGAATGTTTTTGATAATTTTCAATGAAAAAGGAGTTAATGAATAAATGAGACCGAAATACTGCCAACTAGGGATAAAAGTTTTCGAAATATTATCGATGAAAGTTGAAGAAATTTGTAGCTCAATTGCTCAAATTTTAAGGATATCTGGAATGTTTTTTGATAATTTTCAATGAAGAATGCGTTAATGAATAAATGAGACACAAATACCTCCATCAAAGGATACAATTTTTTGAAATATTATCGATGAAATTTGAAGAAATGAAAAAATTTCACAGTTCAAAAATTCTTTGTAGCTCAATTGCTCAAAATTTAAGGGATATCGGAAATAATTTTTGATATTTTCTAATGGAGAATGAGTAATTGAATCAATCAGACTGAAAAACATCCATCAAAGGATACAATTTTTCGAAAAATTATCGATGAAAGTTAAAGAAATGAAAAAATTTCAATGTTCGAAAATTCTTTGTGGCTCAATTGTTCAGATTTTAAATGATATCTGGAATGTTTTTTGACATTTTTCAATGGAAAATGTATTGATGAATAAATCAGACAAAAAACCTGCCATCTTGGAATATAATTTTTCGAAATATTATCGATGAAATTTAAAGAAATGAAAAAATTTCACAGTTCAAAAATTATTTGTAGCTCAATTGCTCAAAATTTAAGGGATATCTGGAATGTTTTTTGATATTTTTCAATGAAGAATGAGTTAATGAATCAATCAGATTGAAAAATCGCCATCTAGGAATATAATTTTTCGAAATATTATCGATGAAAGTTGAAGAAATGAAAAAATTTCACAGTTCAAAAATTATTCGTAGCTCGATTGCTCAAAATTTAAAGGATATTTGGAATGTTTTTGATAATTTTCAATGGAAAAGGAGTTAATGAATAAATAAGACTTAAATACCGCCATCTAGAAATATAATTTTTCGAAATATTATCGATGAAAGTTGAAGAAATGAAAAAATTTCACAGTTCAAAAATTATTTGTAGCTCAATTGCTCAAAATTTAAGGGATATCTGGAATGTTTTTTGATATTTTTCAATGAAGAATGAGTTAATGAATCAATCAGACTGAGAAACCGCCATCTAGAAATATAATTTTTCGAAATATTATCGATGAAATTTGAAGAAATGAAAAAATTTCACAGTTCAAAAATTCTTTGTAGGTCAATTGTTCAAAATTTGAAGGATATCTGAAATGTTTTTTGATATTTTTCAATGAAGAATAAGTTGATGAATCAATCAAACTAAAAATTCGCCATCTGGGAATATAATTTCTCGAAATATTATCGATGAAATTTGAAGAAATGAAAAAATTTCACAGTTCAAAAAATCTTTGCAGCTCAATTGTTCGAAATTTAAAGAATATCTGAAATGTTTTGTGATATTTCTCAATGAAGAATGAGTTAATGAATCAATCAGACTAAAAAACCGCCATCTAGGGATATAATTTTTCGAAATATTATCGATGAAAGTTGAAGAAATGAAAAAATTTCACAGTTCAAAAATTATTCGTAGCTCGATTGCTCAAAATTTGAAGTATATCTGAAATAATTTTGGATATTTTTCAATGAAGAATGAGTTAATGAATCAATCAGACTCAAAAACCGCAATCTAGGAATATAATTTTTCGAAATATTATCGATGAATGTTGAAGAGATGAAAAAGTTTCACAGTTCAGAAATTCTTTGTAGCTCAATTGTTCGAAATTTTAAGGATATCTGGAATGTTTTTTGATAATTTTCAATGAAAAATGCGTTAATGAATGAACGAGACTCAAATACCTCCATCAAAGGATACAATTTTTTGAAATATTATCGATGAAATTTGAAGAAATGAAAAAATTTCACAGTTCAAAAATTTTTTGTAGCTCAATTGCTCGAAATTTAAGGGATATCGGAAATAATTTTTGATATTTTCTAATGGAGAATGAGCAATTGAATCAATCAGACTGAAAAACATCCATCAAAGGACACAATTTTTCGAAATATTATCGACGAAAGTTAAAGAAATGAAAAAATTTCAATGTTCAAAAATTATTTGTGGCTCAATTGTTCAAAATTTAAATGATATCTGGAATGTTTTTTTTGTCATTTTTCAATGGAAAATGTATTGATGAATAAATCAGACAAAAAACCTGCCATCTTGGAATATAATTTTTCGAAATATTATCGATGAAAGTTAAAGAAATGAAAAAATTTCACAGTTCAAAAATTATTTGTAGCTCAATTGCTCAAAATTTAAGGGATATCTGAAATGTTTTTTGATATTTTTCAATGAAGAATGAGTTAATGAATCAATCAGACTGAAAAACCGCCATCTAGGAATATAATTTTTCGAAATATTATACAGGGTGGGGCAGAAGAACCTATCCGATTTCAAATCCCTTTTTCTCAGAAGAGAGAGCAGATAGAGTAGTGGGGTAAAAACCGTTAGAAAGCTGGTTTTATGCCATTTGTCAGTAAACAACATGCCTTGGTCTGGTGAACATCGTGCTTTCGTTATTGAGTGGTTTATCGAATGCGGCGGTTCGATAATTGCTACACAACGTGCTTTTCGAATTCATTTCGGACTCGGGCGTCATGATCCTGTTCCACATCACGCTACGATTAAAGTGTGGGTGTCAAATTTTAGACAGACGAGTTCAGAATTGAAAAAGAAGTCGCCTGGACGTCCCAGGACAGCAACAGGACCTGAAAACGTGGCCAATGTGAGAGCCGCGATTGAACATTCCCCGCGTCGTTCGGCGCGAAAACATTCGCTCGCTTTGGGGATTTCCAACCGCAGTATTCGGCGAATTTTGCACCGGGACCTCGAAATGTATCCCTACAAAATGGTTGTTGCACAGAAATTAAGTGAAAGGGATTTTGAAACCCGTACGAACCTGTGTCGCGATCTCCGAGAACTGCCAAACGACGATGTTGTGCTCTTCACGGACGAAGCGCCTAAATAAGTGTATCCGCTCCCAAGGACGACATTTGAGTGATGTGCTTTTCAAAACTTAAATTTAAAAATGGCATAAAATTTGCGATATGTTAATAAAAAAAATTTTTTGACAAGCTGAGAGGTTTTAATTTTATAACGTTTTGAAATCGGATAGGTTTTTCTGCCCCACCCTGTAGATGAAAGTTGAAGAAATGAAAAAATTTCACAGTTGAAATATTCTTTGTAGCTCAGTTGCTCAAAATTTGAAGGATATCTGGAATAATTTTTGATATTTTCCAATGGAGAATGAGTTCATGAATCAATCAGACTAAAGAATCGCCATCTTAGGATACAATTTTCCGAAATATTATCGATGAAAGTTGAAGAAATGAAAAATTTCACTGTTCAGAAATTCTTTGTAGCACAATTGCTCGAAATTTTAAGGATATCTGGAATGTTTTTTGATATCTTTCAATGAAGAATGAGTTAATGAATCAATCAGACTGAAAAACCGCAATCTAGGAATATAATTTTTCGAAATATTATCGATGAAAGTTGAAGAAATGAAAAAATTTCACAGTTCAAAAATTATTCGTAGCTCGATTGCTCGAAATTTAAAGGATATCTGAAATAATTTTTGATATTTTTCAATGACGAATGAGTTAATGAATCAATCAGACTAAAAAACCGCCATCTAGGAGTATAATTTTTCGAAATATTATCGATGAAATTTGAAAAAATGAAAAAATTTCACAGTTCATAAATTCTTTGTAGCTCAATTGTTCAAAATTCAAAGGATATCTGGAATGTCTATATTAATAAAAGGCGATCTATGGTTGGTTCAAAACTTCGAAATGCCATATTGTTCAAACGATCGCACCAAATTGGACAATTCTTTTTTTGTTGTGTTCATTATTGTTAGGGCAAGGTTTATATAACAAAATATTCCCAAAAAAATCCTACAGAAAAGAAAAAAAAGCCTTCCATTTTCTTACCACCCATAGAATTATGTGTTACCACCAATCGAGCAATCATAGAGTACTTATATAGGTTTTGACATTTGGACAAAGGAGGTTAGTTTTTCTTCCACAGAATCGCATGTCAAGTGAATAGTTGAAAGTGCTGTAGGTCTTACCACAGAATACTTAACCACACAGAAGCGTCACTTAGCGTCGGCACTTTGATCTTCAAGGGGCAAATTTTCGTGACCTTCATTCTCTGTTAGGTAGCACATATGTCACTTTTGAGCGGTCCAGCCACATAATTCTATACTATATTTATGATTCTATGGTAATTTTAAATTTCACGTTGACATATGTACTACCTAGCATGGCACAAGCGTCATCAAATAAAGTTTTGGCGGGAAGGCGGAATGACGCTTCTGTGTAGTTAGGTATTCTGTGGTCTTACTAACGGTATAAGAATATTCAATGGGGATTAATAAAGGCGCGTTCGTAACGAAGTTCCACGGTATTCAATAGAAATGTAATAAAATAGAACGTTGTGAAGATATAAGCCTTGAAGTAGTCTGGCAACGGTGAATTTCATTTTCTTGAAGGGTAGGAAATTCAGAAATGGTATAGACTAGAGTATGAATGGCGATGTATACAATTATTGTGTAATTTGCATAGAACTTATAATAACATGGAAGGCTATTATCAGGGGTAAAAATCTCAAGTTGGTGGAACAGTGAATTTTCACCAGAATGTAAAGTAAATGTGACGATCAGCATCAATCGTGAGTTGTCCATTTTCATCTTTTCTCTATATTTCTGAAATGTTTTCGATTTATGTTTGGGTGATAAATATATTTGCGGAAATAACTGAATTCAAAATTGCCCATAATAAGTAATTGAAATATTATTTTTGTATTCCTGTTTTGTGTGACAGCTCATATCCGTGGAAAAGATGACAGTTGACAGATGACGGTTGACAGATGGCATTTGACAGAAGATATTCGACAGATGACATTTGACAGATGACGTTTGACAGATGACATTTGACAGATGACATTTGTCAGTGGACAGATGACTTTTGACAGATGACATTTGACAGAACTTTTATTATGCCTAATTTATCTCCTGCTTGAAAAAATAGCAATGGTAAGATTATACAACTTAAACGGGGGTTTCACAAAGCATATCACCGGTGATCGGAGCTTGATCTAGAACCAACTCGATTTGACAGTTCAGAAATCTAACCAAGCCGTTGATCTCCGATCACTGGTGATTACGATTTGTGAAATCCACAGTAAGTATAGGCACGGCCTTCTTAAGATAAAGATGGCTATGGTATAGGTATAATTTAGGCGAAACAAAGTTCGCCGGGCCAGCTAGTTTTTGATAATTTTCAATGAAAAAGGAGTTAATGAATAAATAAGACTTAAATACCGCCATCTAAGGATACAATTTTTCGAAATATTATCGATGAAAGTTGAAGAAATGACCAGGAGGAAAGGAGGGGAGGAAATAGTAGTGAAGAAACGCCAATTGAAAACTTTGGGCTGCACTGGCATCAATGAAGACAGGAAAAGCTCCCGGACCTGACGGGGTAAAAGTCTCTGCCTTAAAGCTGGCATGTGGGTGAATGCCGGAGGAGATCCTCGAAATGTTTAATGGACTGCTTCAGACTAGGAGTTTTCCTACCCAGTGGAAAGAGGCCAGAGTGGTCTTGATACCGAAGACCGGTAGAGAACTATCTATGGCATCGAGCTACAGGCCTATTTGCCTGCTCAATACATTTGGAAAATTATACGAGAGGCTACTTATAAACAGACTGGATAAGGAACTTGAAGAACTAGAAGCAATATCTCCTAGTCAACATGGCTTCAGGAAGAAGAGATCAACGGTGAGTGCACTCCTGCAGTTGAAGAACATATTTAGTGAAAGTGATCAACCGTGGTGCGTGGCGGTGACACTGGATATACAGAATGCCTTTAACATGGCGGGCTGGGGACAGATTGTTGAGGACCTTAGAGCGAAAGGAGTCAGTGGTTACCTGGTGGAAATATTCAGGGAATACCTCAGTGACAGATTAGTGACTACAAGTGCCTATAAACATAAATACGGAAAGGGGGTGCCACAGGGATCAGTGGCGGGACCAGTTCTCTGGGATGTATTTTACGATGGTGTGCTCCGACTTTCCCTCCCACAGGGTGTTTACCTGGTCGCCTATGCGGACGATCTACTGTTGGTGGTGGTGGGTGGTACGAAGGAGATAATCCAGGAGTTGATAAAGATTGCCGTTGAAAGAGTTATTGAATGGATGCAGAGCAGAGGGCTGCAGATAGCTCCGCAAAAGTCAGAGCTGGTGGTACTGAAGGGTCCCCGTAGGAGTTCAGAATTGAGGGTAAATATTGGTGATGTGGACGTGGCCCCAAAAACAGAATTGAAATACTTAGGTGTAATCCTGTCAAAGAAGATGGATTTTGGAAGGCATCTGAGGAGTGTGTCTGATAGGACGAGGGGGAGGATGGTTACATTGAGTGGAGTAATGCCGAATATAGGTGGTCCGGGATACCTTAAGAGGCGAATTCTGTGTGCGGTAATGCATGGAATGCTCTTGTATGCGGCGCCGGTATGGAGAGATGCTCTAAAGATTAAAAGGAACTCCACATTGCTGGTGTCAGTCCAGAGGTTGGGTCTGCTGCGTGTAATATCGGCATATAGGACGGTGTCGGCAGAGGCAGCGCAGGTAATTGCGTGTTACCCACCTATAGATCTAATGGTGGCAGAAAGATGTTTTCTGTACACGGTGGGAGGAGCGCTGCCGGGAAATCTCCGGATGGCGAGGAGAAGAACGGTACGGCTGTGGCAGGAAAGGTGGAAACGGGGAGGAACGACGGCGCAGTGGACGCGTAGACTGATTGGGAATCTGGATGGGTGGGTGAACTGCAGCCATAGAAAGACCAGTTATTTTTTCACCCAGTTCTTGACTGGCCACGGGTCATATGGGACGTTTACAAAGCGAATTGGACGGACACCGACAGATGACTGCTATACATGCCGTGAAGTTGACGACCCTGAACACATGCTGTACAGGTGTGTTAGGTGGAGCCTCGAGAGACAGGCTCTGGAGGAGAGTGTCGGGAGGATACCCATCTTGGAGGACCTGATACAGGTGATGATAGAGAGTAGGAAGATGTGGGATATTATTTATGAATATGTGGTGGACGTAATGAAGAGGAAGGAGAGGGAGGATAGGGAAAGGCAGGGATGATGCACGGGGCATCTAAGAGAACAAACCGAGTTACGCACCTGAAGTACGGGCTTAGCAGCCTTTTCCAGGTGGCGATGATACTCGGGGAAAGAGGAGGGTGGTTTAGTGAGGTGAGAGTCCCACACAAATCCGCAAGCACTACTTGATAAACAACCAAGGCCCGCTGCGGAGATGGCATTAGCTTCCCCCTACCTCAGAACCGAAAAAAAAAAAAGGTTAGGTTAGGTTAGGTTAGGTTAGGTTGTCTACGGACATACCACGCTGAGAATGCCAGTTCCCGTAACATCACTGAAGCCAAGCAGCGTCGGGCGCGGTTAGTACTTGGATGGGTGACCGCTTGGGAACACCGCGTACTGTAGACCTTTAAGTGACTATGACTTTCTTGGCCCCTGGAATCTACAAACTCTGGGTAGACCCAAGGAGTAACGTTAGTACTTAAAAAAAACATGGCAACTATGGCTCCACTGGCCCCTCGAACCTGAGGACGGATCGAGGTAGACCCAGTGAGTAACGTTAGTACTCCATGTAACCCCATCCCAATCCCAAAAATATCCTCTCAGACAGTAAAGGTCTTAACTGACCAGGGTACACGGTAACTGCTCGGATGGGGAGTTACCGACAAATGTATCAAGACCCTCCGGGGATCTATACCTGTTGTTAATAGTTCCGTGAAATAAGCCAGGTGAAACTTCGGAACGATGGTCAGCTGCAATCTCGCAGGTCCTCATAATGTGAAACAGCGGTGGGACCATAGCGGACGCGGGACGCTCCTCCTATCACCCCACAACTCCATGGGGAGGAGATACCGGTCAGTCCGGATGTGCGTACTGTAGAATTCCAATAACATTGGAGACCCAGTAGTGCCCAATTACAAAGTGCGACAGTAATAGTCGGTGTCCTCCGTCTATGCTATCGCGCTGAGGAGGGGGTTTTAGTGGGTTAGAGTCCCACACAAATCTAGGAGCATTGCACACGCCCGCTCCTAGAGATGGTCATGATGCTTCCCCCCTGCCTCATCGGGCACAAAAAAAAAAAAAAAAAAAAAAAAAAAAAAAAAAAAAAAAAAAAAAAAACAAAGGTTAGGTTAGGTTAGGTTATGATTTCTTTGAACCCTTTGACGTTCACCATATTGATGAATAAAAAGAAAGAATGAATGCCTTGTTCTTGGTGTAACTTTATTTGTAGACTGCAAAGAAACGTCTGCTCGACCGGTTTCGGTGAATTATATCACCATCCTCAGGAGTCAAGTAACAGGACGACTGCAATGAAAGGAAAAAGGCTCTAGATAAAAGATTTTTTATCTAGCCAACTCAGACGGACCATATTATAGGCTTCGGCTCTTCTCACCATCTGGGCCAACGCCTCTCGGGACTCAGGTTTTTGATACACCGATTGTTCACCATACCACTTTCAGTTGAAGATTTTCAATCTGAACTGAATATCATCAAGCACAGAGCAATCCGTAACGGTTACGATCTGAACTGGGTGGATTCCATGATGAGGAAGGAGGAGCTGAAGCGTCTAAATAATGAGGCTTCGGTTCTTCAACAACATACAGTTAGCAATAAATACCTGAAACTGTCCTACATTGGGTCTCTGTCTTCACAGGTGGGCAATATCTTCAGCCAGTATGGTGTCAGGATGGCCTATAAATCCAACAACACCCTATATAACCTCCTAGTACACAATAAGGATAGCATACCAACGTTAAAACAAAGTGGAGTCTATAGATTAACATGTGGAGACCCAAACTGCAACGTGGTTTATATTGGCAGAACTGGTAGACCTCTTCAACAGAGAATAAATGAGCATCTCAGAAGCCAGAAAAGAAACAACTGCGACAAGTCGATATTCGGCAAACATTTGAGATTCACCAATCATCCTTTCGATCCGGAGGAGGATGCAAAAATCATTCACCCGTCTAGCTTCGGTTTGAGACAGTGTGTATTGGAGGAGATGGAGATTTTCTGCCACATCGAGGACAAGTCTCTATTCACCCTAAATTCTCTATCCACACACGATTTCCCCCGCCTTTTCGATGTGCTTAGAGGGGAACCGATCGAGGATCGGACGGCTCCGGTAGAGAGCAGTTGTTAACTTGTGCACACATGCACCCCCCTTTTTTACCCTTCCGTGCCCCCGCCTATGTGTTAGTTGACGATTGACACCTCTCTGTCACCCGTCTTCGATGGTCGTAGCCCATGCCTGCGCGCCGCGCCTCTTGCTTTTTTTTTTTTTTTTTTTTTTTTTTTTTTTTCCTGTTTATATTGTTGTAACCTAAATACTTGACGAATTTTTGTGATTTTGAGTTGTATGTTTTGATCGATTGTTTTTTATGTGTTATCGAAGATGGGGACCGATCGATTTTTCTGCTCGCTTGTAAAGTCATAACAGGGCTGCTGCAGTGTAAGTTTTTTACTCCCTATTTCTTTAAAATCTTTTATCTAGAGCCTTTCATTGCAGTCGTCCTGTTACTTGACTCCTGAGGATGGTGATATAATTCACCGAAACCGGTCGAGCAGACGTTTCTTTTGCAGTCTACAAATAAAGTTACACCAAGAACAAGGCATTCATTCTTTCTTTTTATTCATAGGTTAGGTTAGGTTAGGTAAGGTTAGGTTAGGTTAGGTTAGGTTAGGTTAGGTTAGGTTAGGTTAGGTTAGGTTAGGTTAGGTTAGGTTAGGTTAGGTTAGGTTAGGTTAGGTTAGGTTAGGTTAGGTTAGGTTAGGTTAGGTTAGGTTAGGTTAGGTTAGGTTAGGTTAGGTTAGGTTCCCTCACGGGGTCAGAACCTTGTCGTGGTGTGAGGGCTTAAGTAACTGCTAGGACTCTTTGATGCGACGTCAACGAGAACTCAGGTTCTCGGCAGGGACACCCATGTCGATAAGGTTCAAAGAGGAGCAGCGAAAACAAATACTGACCAACTGTCCCACTGACAGGGCAAATCCCACCCTGTCACACAACCCAACCCAAAACCGCGGCAGAGATGCTGCTCCCGTGTTCCTCCCCTGACGCTATTAGGTTTACCGAGGGCTAAGGGGACATCCCAAGATTTAACCCACTCCAAACCGGACTGATACAACGATGACGACACAGCATGGATAAAGGACGAGGCACTCCCTCAAAATATGGTATATGATGAACTACAACAAAGAAAATGAGAGTACGGTGCAAGAGAGGGAAACTCTAGTACCGGTCGACGTAGGTGGTAACGCAGGCCAAAATCGACCGTCATCCAGCGACTGTGGAACACTCCTGGCAGGGAACCAGGCCGGAGTGGGAGCAAACACTACTGGAACTGAGGACGAAGAGTCCATGGAGCAGGAATCGGAAGATGTCATCAAATGGCTTTTCGGATCCGGGCAGAACCCAAAGAGGAAAAGATGGGACACGTCTTTTGACGTTAGCATCGATGGGGACAAGTATGGTGGGCTCATCGAACGCCTAACAAGAGCGGTGGAGGCGTTAGAAGAGATTGTAGAGGGAACGACGGAAGTCGCAGAAGAGGTTAGAGAGAAGCTTAAAAGTGTAAGCGAGGTAATCAGGGAGGAAATTGATGGGCTACACAAAGAAGCCAACACAAGGGAGAGGAAGGACGCTGGGACGCAGGCTTCAGAGGAGCAAATAGACCTGAACAGGTACATAAACACAATAAGAGATGGGATCTGGGAGGAGATGACCTGGGAAGACGTGAAAAAAGTCTGTGACGGGGAATGGCCCGAAGAAGCGTACAGGCACACAGTCGATCCAAGAAACATCACAAGCCAAGAGGTAGAAGGAAATATTGCCGTACTCACGGATTACAATAAAATGACGCAGGTAAAATTCATAAGGCAACTGGTAGGTGCGTCAAAAAAAGTGTACGGCTACATAAAAGCAGGAAAAATGAGGGAAGGCGAAATAATATCCCACAAAACAGAGAACTCTGTGAAAATAAATGGAGAAGAAGAATCAGAGACAAACGAGGTATACATGGTGGGACTACCGGAAGGTAATGCCAACCAGGTAAAACACTTCTTTGAATCGTGTAAAAAGCTGAAAGAGCTGGTAGGGAAGGACGGGAGCACAACTCTCCATCTGGCAGTCATGTACAACATAACGATGGAAGAAAAGCGAAAAATACTGGAATGTACATTCCAAGGAAATTTACAAGTAGTACTGCACGAAAGAGGACAGGAAAAGCGGGAAGGAAATAAAAGAAGAAAACACGAAACGGAAGCGATTCTCATAGAAAAGGAGGAGAACACAAGCTATGCCCAGATGGTCGCATCGGTGAAGAGCAGCCTGAAGGAAAAAAACGCCGATACACAGACAATAAAGGGCATCAGGCAAACAAGAGAGGGTCATTTGCTGATGGAGTTCACAGCAGGCTCACATGACAGCGGGGAGATCCTTAAAATCATAAAAGATAAGAGGCAAACGGGAAGGGTCAGAAGATTCACGGGGGAGGAAAGGAACAAGGCAGCCAATATTTACGGTATAGATATTGACGTCGAGGAGAGGGAGCTGAAGGAAACTTTGATAGGGATAGTCAGCAAGAAGGGAACGAGAGAGAAAATAGAGATCAAAGCAATGAGGCCAATGTACGGGGGCAGGAAAGCGGCCACGGTAATAGCCAGAGAAGAAACAATAAGGAAACTGACAAGCATGAGAGAGTTTAAAATTGGACTGTCAAATGCCAGGATAGAGGAAAGGAGGATTGAGAAAAAATGCAACAGATGTTGGGAAGCAGGACATCTGGCAAAAGAATGTAAAAGAGAAGACAGAACAAACTTCTGCAGGAACTGTGGCCAGGAAGGACACAGGGTTAACGTGTGTAAAAATAAGCCGTTCTGCAGAAACTGCAATAAATCAGGTCATAGAACAGCAAGCGAACGGTGTAGGGGGCATGGAAAACAGAAAAATCCTGCCTCGGAAGAGAAATCCATGTCATGCTAGATATCTTACAGCTCAACCTCGGAAGGGCAAACGCAGCCCATGACATGGCGTGGGCAGAGGCGATGAAGGGAAAAGTGGACCTTATAATAATTTCTGAACCAAACAATAGAAAGTGCGAAGGGAAAATGTGGCAGATAGATAGAAGGGGAGACGTTGCCATAGGGATTATGAATAAGAACCTAGAAATAGATGAGATTGTAAAGGGGGATGGTTTCGTGCAAGTCAAATTGCACGGAATATATCTATGTGCCACATATATATCACCCAATATAAAAGTGGAAGAATTTAAAAAGAGAATAGATAGAGTATTTGAGAAGGCGGCACTGCACCCGGAGAACTCCATAATTGCGGGAGATATAAACGCAAAATCGCAATTGTGGGGTTCTCCGCAGACGGACAAACGAGGTGAATATGTGGAAGAATGGCTCTCTCAGTTAACGTGGACGCCTCGCAATAATGGAGAGCATACTTTCCAAAGAGGAGCGTCCAGAAGCCACATAGACGTGACTCTCAGCTCCGAGAAGGTAGGAAAACGGATTAAGAAATGGCAGGTGAATTTCGATAACCCGTTCACATATCACGGGCACATAACGTATGAAATCAAAACGGGGAAGCCAACTAGACGACCGGATCCGATAAAAACCTACATGATTGTCGAGAAATTCACCAAACAGCTGGAAAAAATGAAGGGTGAGGAGGCTGGAGACGTTTATGAAAGGCTTCTGGAAGCATTCAAGGTGTCCACGCTGGGGGAGAGGCAGACACCTCGGAAAAGGCCCTATTGGTGGGATGAAAAAGTGGAGAACAGCAGGACAAGGTACATCTACCTGCGGCGTCAAGCAACGAGGGCCAGAAACCGTGGAGGAGGGGGAAGCCCGATCGAAATGGACAGTCTGCAGAGAGAGATGAAGGAGGAGGCCAGAACTTTGAAAAGAAATATAAGGAGCTCAAAGAGAGATCAATGGAAGGCACTGCTGGAGGGACTTGAGGAAGATATCTGGGGCGAGGGATACCGGATCGTGACCGGACAGATGATGAGAGGAGGATCAGGGCATAGAATTTCGGTCGAAAAAAGGAAAAAGATACTGAAGGATCTGTTTCCGGAATGCAGGCCTAGAAGAGCACTCAGGCAAAGATCGATCCCAGAGCCAGAGGACTTTAACTCAAGAGAACTCGAAGAAGCAGCAGGAAAGATGAAGAACGGCAAAGCCCCAGGGCCGGACGGCTTCACAGTTGAGGCCTTGAAGATAGCCTGCAAGACTGTCCCGGAGGTAGTGCTGAGAATGATGAACGACCTTTTGAGAAGACAAGAATTCCCGAAGACCTGGAAAGAGGCAAGAGTGGTTTTATTGCCAAAGGCTGGAAAGGACCCAAATCTCTCGTCTGGTTACAGGCCCATATGCCTGATCAACACCTTGGCCAAACTATACGAGAGGATGCTTGTTGCCAGACTGGAGGCAGAACTGGAGGAAAAGAGAGCACTATCTCCAAACCAGCATGGTTTTAGGAAGGGGATGTCCACGGTGACGGCGATGCTTGACGTCAAAGAAGCAATAAGAGTGGGAAAGTCGCGTTGGTGCATCCTGACGGCTGTGGATATTAAGAATGCATTCAACACTGCTAGATGGGAGCACATAATAGGGAGTCTGAGAGCCTTGGAAATCAGCGAGTACCTGGTCGGCTGCGTGGAGGAGTATTTCACCGATAGAATAATAAAGGCAGGAATAGTATCTCATAGATGCTGCATGGGAGTGCCACAGGGGTCAATAAAGGGTCCAACACTGTGGAACGTCATGTACGACGGCGTGCTGAGACAGTCATATGGCCCGATGGTGAGAGCGTGGGCATACGCAGATGACCTCTTGTTCCTGGTGGAGGGAGAGGGGAGGGCGGAAGTCACCGACAGAGTGGAGAAGGCTGTGGCGAGAGCGGTGAAGTGGATGAAGGACAAAGGATTGGAGATTGCACCTCAAAAGACCGAAGTTATGGTGGTCAGAGGCCCAAGGGCAGTCGGGGACTTCGGAGTCACAGTTGAGGGGGTGAGGGTGAAAGCAAGCCCACAGTTGAAGTACCTGGGAGTGGTCTTCCGCAGGAACCTGGACTTTTCTCGGCACATAGAGTATACGACTGACAAGGCATTGGGCAAGCTGGCGGCGCTGGCCAGGATTATGCCTAACGTGGGAGGCCCTGGATACTGCAAACGTCGTACACTGTGTGGGGTCCTGCACAGTGTCCTACTGTACGCGGCCCCCGTATGGAGAGAGGCGTTGAAGATTGGGAAACATTGTGGAAAGATGACGGCGGCACAGAGAAAAGGCTTGCTACGGGTGGCGTCAGCGTACAGGACGGTCTCGGCGGAGGCAGCGCAGGTGGTAGCCGGCTTCCCGCCAATTGACCTGATGGTGACGGAAAGATGTTTCCTGTACAAGATAGGAGGGAGACTCGCAGGAAATAGGAGGATGGCTAGAAAGAGGACGATGAAGAAGTGGCAGGAGAGATGGGAAAACGGCAGGGACACGGCAGGCTGGACAAAGAGACTTATCAGGGATTTGGAGGGCTGGATAGCATGCGCGCACAGGCGCACCAACTATTACTTTACGCAGTTCCTGACGGGACATGGTTCGTTCGGTACGTACACGAAGCGTATTGGAAAGACGGTCGACGATCTGTGTAGGCTGTGCGGGGTGCAGGATAGCCCAGAACACGTCTACGCGGTCTGTGAGAGGTGGAATGATGAGAGGGCGGAGGTCGAGGAGACCATGGGCAGCCTGCCGGAGATCGAGGAGATGGTTTCTGCGATGATCCAGGAGGAGAAATGCTGGAAAGGACTCTATTCCTATGTAACGGAGGTTATGAAACGGAAGGAACGAGAGGACAGAGAGTGGGAGAGAGCGCAAGTAGCAGAGGAGTGACGTAGAGAGCGGAGTGTCAAAGGATCACCGACGTCCGGGCGAAAAGCCTTTTCCGGGGATCCCAAAATGACTAAAGAGGAGGGAGGTTTAGTGGGTGCGAACCCCACACAAATCGGTAGCATTGCACCCGCCCGCTACCGAGAAGGCTGGTAGAGCTTCCTCCCTACCTCGAGGGCAAAAAAAAAAAAAAAAAAAAAAAAAAAAAGGTTAGGTTAGGTTAGGTTAGGTTAGGTTAGGTTAGGTTAGGTTAGGGTAGGTTAGGTTAGGTTAGGTTAGGTTAGGTTAGGTTAGGTTAGGTTAGGTTAGGTTAGGTTAGGTTAGGTTAGGTTAGGTTAGGTTAGGTTAGGTTAGGTTAGGTTAGGTTAGGTTAGGTTAGGTTAGGTTAGGTTAGGTTAGGTTAGGTTAGGTTAGGTTAGGTTAGGTTAGGTTAGGTTAGGTTAGGTTAGGTTAGGTTAGGTTAGGTTAGGTTAGGTTAGGTTAGGTTAGGTTAGGTTAGGTTAGGTTAGGTTAGGTTAGGTTAGGTTAGGTTAGGTTAGGTTAGGTTAGGTTAGGTTAGGTTAGGTTAGGTTAGGTTAGGTTAGGTTAGGTTAGGTTAGGTTAGGTTAGGTTAGGTTAGGTTAGAAATACAGGACGATCCTAACCTCCCTACAAAGGAAACCGCTGCTAAGAGTTTGCTCTGCATACAGGACGGTTTCAGCAGAAGCCCTGCAGGTAGTGGCTGGATTCTTGCCAATAGATATCATGGTAGAAGAACACTGTTTCCTATTTAAGATTGGAAGTAGGCTTCCCGGAAATAGAAACATGGCCAGAAGAAGATCTCTGAAGAAATGGCAGGAGAGATGGGATGGACAAAGTACCACTGCAGCTTGGACAAGGAAAATTATCCCGAAAATAACAGAATGGATCAGCTGCAAACATAGGCGTACAAATTATTTCTTAACACAATTCCTGACTGGCCATGGATCTTTCCGCACGTTTACCAAAAGAATAGGCAAGACCGAGGAAGACATTTGCCTCACTTGCGGCAAATTAGATGATCCTGAACACATGTTTCAAGAGTGTTTGAGATGGGAACACCAGAGAGGAGAACTACGACAGAAACTCACGAAGTTACCCAAGACTGACCGCATCATACAAGAAATGATAAATGACCCAACAGCATGGAACAAGATCTTCAATTTTATAACGGAGGTCATGGAAATAAAAGAAAGGGAGGACAGGAGGTGTTAGCGTGAGAGGATTAACTGGAGACGAAAAATGAAGAAATGAACGGATCGCCTCCCTTGACGCCTGGGCAGTGTTGCCTTTTCCGGGGAGAATCGATCAGGCAAATGGACACATACCGGGTTACGCACCTGCTCGCAGGAGGCGATGATACCCGGGGAAAGAGGAGGGTGGTTTAGTGGGTGAAAGTCCCACACGAATCCGCAGCATACTCCGTCCGTTCTTACCAGCCATGGCCCGCTGCGGAGAAGGCATTAGCTTAACCCTTCCTCAGGGCCGAAAAAAAAAAAAAAAAAAAAAAAAAAAAAAAAAAAAAAAAAGGTTAGGTTAGGTTAGGTTAGGTTAGGTTAGGTTAGGTTAGGTTAGGTTAGGTTAGGTTAGGTTCCCTCACTTGGGTAGCACCTTGACGTGGTGTGAGGGCTTAAGTACCTGCGATGACTCTTTGGAGCTATGTCGGAGAGGGTTACCCATGCCGAACAGGTCCTAAGAGGAGCAGTGAAAACTAAGACTGCCCACTCCCTATGGTAAAGTCAGTCCCAGCCTTCGCCAGTTCCCTTAAAAAAATACTTACCTATGTTTCCCCTCCGACGCTATTAGGTTAGCCGAGGGCTAGGAGGTTTCCTGCATACTTACCCTTTTCCCTTTTTCCTACCTGGAATGGAATCCATGGCGACGACCCTTGCTGTAAAACGGGGCAGGAGGACCGTCATCCTCCTACATTTTTCTCAACAATTATGGAAAACAACGGAAAAGGAACTGAATTGTTTACTGCTCAAGGGGGGGAAACCCTAGAGCCGGTCGGTGTGGGTGGTGGTCAAGCGGGCCCTCCCCGACCGTCATCCAGCGCCCGTGAGACACCCCTCGTAGGCGACCAGGCGGGGATGTCTAGTAGAACTACTGGAAGGAAGGAAGAACACCCGATTGAGGGACAAGTTGACAACACGGGAGACTATGAAAGCATTTTTCAGAAGTCAAACAGAATGGAAAGAACTCCACCACAAACGCAGAAAGAAGATCCTCGCACACTCCAACGAGTTGAAGCTCTGACACAGGCCGAACTAAACGAGTCTCTGGACTCAAGTTTCATGATATCTAAAAAGACTCTTAGAAGCCCTGACAGAAGGGCCTCAATTTCGGGCTCAGAGGAAATATTCAGAACACCTATTGGATTTGAAAGAACGACTCAGATGACCCCATTTACCGGAGATATAACTGGAACACCAAATCTGAAGAAAAGAAAGGCTGTATCGTCGCCAGAACTACGTAATACTCCATTGCCGGAACTATCAGTTGAAATTAACGGATTGGAGAGCTGCATTATGAACATGTCTACCTTTGCACGAGAGAATAAAAACGTGCATGTAAGAGTGAAAAAACTCATTGAGGAAGCGAAGGGAAAACTGAGGACCTTGAAAAGGACTGAAAACAAGACTAGGGAAGAATACGAGAGTAAATTCAAAAGGATGGAAGAAAATATCGTGTTACTAACAGAAAGGCTCGACGCATTTGAAAGAACTACGAGAGAATATGAACCTAAGACTGAGGAAATTATGCGTGAACGAAACCAACAGGAAGCCTTGATTAAAAAACAAGCCGAAAAAATCGAAAACCATGAGAGATGCATAGCAGAACTGAAAGAACAAATAATAAGGCTACAACGGGAAAACGAAAGGAAAGAACTAGAGAAATTAATCCACAAAGACGAACTTTCCGAAATAACAGAAGAAAAGATGCTAATTGAAACAGTAAAACGTAAATGGCCTGAAGAAATGTACGAGAGGAGTACCACAGTAATAGGACACACACTGCAAGAACTCCGAAACTCGGATCTGGCACTGGCATTAACGGGGGAAGAGCTCAATATGGAAAAAAATTGGCACAAGCGAATATCCAAAAGATTCCCAGAAATTAAGGAACTTAGAGAAACTGATCAACTCGGATGTATTGTCCAGGAGACAACAATTAGGAAAGATGGAGAAGTCCAAAAAACCAACAGATATATCTACCGAATCATAATTAAAGATTACTCAGAATGGGAATATTTTATAGCTCTGAAAAGACTAGCAGAGGACGCCGAGAAGGGAAAAAGACGAGACATACTACTGCATGGAGGTACAGACATAACCCAAGGAGCTTTGAGAAAAATCGTAGAACTGGCATTCCAGGGAACCGAAATCAACGTCAAAATATGTTTTACTCAAAACGAAAATGAGGGAGCAGTTAAAAAGGAAAGAGTTAGCTACACTGATGCCGTTATTGTAAAAGCTGACACCCGAACTTATGCAGACCTAGTTGCCACAGTGAAAGAAAATATTAAAAACATTGAGGATAATATAAATATAAAACAAATAACAAAGACCAGGGATGGAAACGTCCTTATCAAACTACCAAAGAACTCGAACCAGAGTAAGAAGGTTAGAGATCTTCTTACAGAAAAGATGGGTAAGGAGAAAGTTAGACTTAAAACGGCCGAAAAGAACGAAAACTTTGTGATTCATGGCATGGAGGTTACCACGGAAGAAAATGAAGTCATCGAAGCTGTGAAGGTAGCTTTAGGTACCCAGCAAAACGAACTAATTGCCAACTTGGAGATATCAGCCATCCGATCAAGTGCAGGCGACTGTAAAGTCGCTTTCTTGAATGCAAGTGGCAAGATTGCGGAAAAGTTGATGAATCTCAGATTCTTGAAAGTGGGAATTGTGACATGCAGAATCACACTCAGAAAGAATCAAATTAGGTGCTTCAAATGCTGGAGTACCGAACACATGATTGCAGACTGCAAAGAACCTGTTGATAGAAGAAATTGTTGTTTGAGATGCGGCCAACAAGGTCACAGAGCAACAGAAGATAAATGCAAGGATTTCTGTCTAACATGCAACAAAGCTGGACATAGGACTACGGCATGCCGACCTAGACCTGATTATGGCTCTCAAAATCCTACAAACTAACCTCGGCAGATCAAAAGCCGCACACGACCTCGCCTGGGCGGCAGCTATGAAAAACGCCTGTGATGTGCTGGTAATCTCTGAGCCCAATAAACACATATGTAAGTCGAAGAACTGGCTTACGGACACGAAACTAGATATTGCCGTGGCTTTCCTGAACAGAGCGGTGAAAGTATCCCAAATCGAAAAACACGAAAGTTTCATGAGTATGCAGATTGGAGACATTTACTTCTTCCCCACGTATATATCACCAAACATTCCTACTGAGAGTTTTAAGGCAAAGATAGACGAAATATTCGAATATATAATGAAGGTGAAGGATAAATCGATACTACTGGGAGACATCAACGCAAAATCTCCTCACTGGGGCTCCCCAGTGGAGGATCAGAGAGGTAGCCATGTTGGGGAATGGATGGCGCAGCTCTCCTGGGCGGCCTCCAACACAGGACTCCCCACCTTTGTCAGAAGAACATCAGAAAGCCATATAGACGTGACTTTGTCCTCAGATAAAACCAGAAAGAAAATAACAAATTGGCTAGTCACCAATGAAAATCCCTTCACCAACCACGGCCACATATATTTCGAAACCAGAACTCCAGATAATATTAGGCCGATTACTCCGAGAACCGTTAATATACGTGGAGACATATTTGTGGAAAAACTTAACTCTCATAGAGGAAATTTCTATGAAAGAATACGGAAGGCTTATACGGAGGCTACGGTGATGTCGAAAGGAAATACTAGACTGGTGCCTTATTGGTGGACTCCTGAAATCGAAGAACTGCGCAACAAATACATAACTACCCGAAGAACTGCACAAAGCCTGGTCAGAAAGAGAAACTATGATTCCTCAGCGATAGTAGTGAATGAAATGGGGAAGCAAAGAAAAGAACTGAAGTGTATGATCAGGAGGGAAAAACGAGCTCAATGGAGGACCCTACTCGACGACCTGGAAAACGACATCTGGGGCCAGGGTTATAGCATAGCTACAGCGCACCTAAGAGGCAGACCCCTTTCGTATACGATGTCAAAGGTTGAAATAACCAACATATTGAAGACCTTATTCCCAACATCTAGAAAAAAGATCAGAAGTGAAAAGTATGAAAACATCACAGTTGAAGATTTCACCCCCACCGAACTTAA
The DNA here is from genome assembly GCA_910592335.1 of Adalia bipunctata. Taxonomy (NCBI): domain Eukaryota; kingdom Metazoa; phylum Arthropoda; class Insecta; order Coleoptera; family Coccinellidae; genus Adalia; species Adalia bipunctata. Next base: position 62,135 of record CAJUZD010000049.1, on the reverse strand, counting down.
AGGAGTGATTGCCTCATTGAAATCAAAAAAGGCACCAGGACCGGACGGACTCACAGGAGAGATAATAAAACTGGCTTACCATAGCCAGCCCGATGCAATGCTAGACTTCTATAACGATCTACTCAATAGGCTCGATTTCCCCGAATACTGGAAGACAGCAAGGGTGGTTCTCATTCCTAAGCCTGGCAAGGACACTTCGCAGCCCTCGGCTTTTAGACCAATTTGCCTCCTAAACGTGGCCAGTAAGGTGTATGAAAAGTTGTTGGTAAACAGACTGAATGCCGAAATAGAGGCCAAAAACGCTCTCTCCGAAAGGCAGCACGGCTTTAGAGCAAGGAGATCTACAACTACGGCCATATTGGAATTGAAAGCACAAGTAAAAACATCAACTCAAAAGTGGTACGTCCTTGTGACCATTGATATAAAGAACGCCTCTAATTCATTGCAATGGATGGACATTCTGCGGGCTATGGAAGGAAAGGATATCTCCCCCTACTTGATCAAGATAATGCAAAACTATTTCAAGAATAGATATATAGAAACGGGAAAAATCAAATATGAATGCACCATGGGGGTGGTTCAGGGATCAAATGTTGGACCTCCCTTATGGAACTTGACATATGATGAAGTTCTGGTCCTAAACTATCCAATAGGCGTGAAAACGCTTGCATACGCTGACGACTTCCTGTTCATGGTGGAGGGGACATCTGAAGCTGACGTGCGAGATAAAATAACTACAGCATTCAGAACCGCAAAAGCGTGGATGAAAGGGAAAAGTTTGGAAATCGCAACACAGAAGACTGAAATGCTGGTGATGAAAGGTCCGCGCAACAGAGGAAAATTAAAGATTATTCTGGATGGCTCAGAGATCGTGGAATCTCAAGAGATAACTTACCTTGGAGTAACCCTAAAAGGACGATTGGATTTCTCTGGTCACATCAGGAAATTAACGGAAAAGGTGAACACAAGAACAAGGCACCTAAATATGCTGATGCCAAATGTTGGTGGCCCTGGCTACTATAAAAGAAGGGTATTATGCTCAGTAATGCATAGTACCTTATTATACGCTGCGCCAGTCTGGAGGGAGATTCTCAAAATGGAGAAATACAGGACGATCCTAACCTCCCTACAAAGGAAACCGCTGCTAAGAGTTTGCTCTGCATACAGGACGGTTTCAGCAGAAGCCCTGCAGGTAGTGGCTGGATTCTTGCCAATAGATATCATGGTAGAAGAACACTGTTTCCTATTTAAGATTGGAAGTAGGCTTCCCGGAAATAGAAACATGGCCAGAAGAAGATCTCTGAAGAAATGGCAGGAGAGATGGGATGGACAAAGTACCACTGCAGCTTGGACAAGGAAAATTATCCCGAAAATAACAGAATGGATCAGCTGCAAACATAGGCGTACAAATTATTTCTTAACACAATTCCTGACTGGCCATGGATCTTTCCGCACGTTTACCAAAAGAATAGGCAAGACCGAGGAAGACATTTGCCTCACTTGCGGCAAATTAGATGATCCTGAACACATGTTTCAAGAGTGTTTGAGATGGGAACACCAGAGAGGAGAACTACGACAGAAACTCACGAAGTTACCCAAGACTGACCGCATCATACAAGAAATGATAAATGACCCAACAGCATGGAACAAGATCTTCAATTTTATAACGGAGGTCATGGAAATAAAAGAAAGGGAGGACAGGAGGTGTTAGCGTGAGAGGATTAACTGGAGACGAAAAATGAAGAAATGAACGGATCGCCTCCCTTGACGCCTGGGCAGTGTTGCCTTTTCCGGGGAGAATCGATCAGGCAAATGGACACATACCGGGTTACGCACCTGCTCGCAGGAGGCGATGATACCCGGGGCAAGAGGAGGGTGGTTTAGTGGGTGAAAGTCCCACACGAATCCGCAGCATACTCCGTCCGTTCTTACCAGCCATGGCCCGCTGCGGAGAAGGCATTAGCTTAACCCTTCCTCAGGGCCGAAAAAAAAAAAAAAAAAAAAAAAAAAAAAAAAAAAAAAAAAAGGTTAGGTTAGGTTAGGTTAGGTTAGGTTAGGTTAGGTTAGGTTAGGTTAGGTTAGGTTAGGTTAGGTTAGGTTAGGTTAGGTTAGGTTAGGTTAGGTTAGGTTAGGTTAGGTTAGGTTAGGTTAGGTTAGGTTAGGTTAGGTTAGGTTAGGTTCCCTCACTTGGGTAGCACCTTGTCGTGGTGTGAGGGCTTAAGTACCTGCGATGACTCTTTGGAGCTATGTCGGAGAGGGTTACCCATGCCGAACAGGTCCTAAGAGGAGCAGCGAAAACCAAGACTGCCCGCTCCCAATGGCAAGGCCAGACCCAGCTTTCGCCATTTCCCTTAAAACATACTTACCTGTGTTCCCCCTCCGACGCTATTAGGTTAACCGAGGGCTAGGAGGTATCCTTATACTTACCATACCTTTTCCTATCACTCCTTCACCATTATGGCTCAAACGTTGATGAACTTGGCTCGGATTTGGATAGAGATGTGTGCTTGCACTGCTCTTTTTCTCGCAAATATGGAAAGCTCTACAGATGAAAAAACTGTTACGGTGCAAGGGAGGGAGACCCTAGTACCGGTCGGGGGCGGTGGTAAAGCAGGCCTAGCCCGACCGAGATCCGACTACTGCGGGGCGTTACCAGTGGAAAGCCAGGCTGGTACACCTTTAAATGTTTCTGGCCCAGTGAAAGAGGATTTCTTAGATGAAAGACAGAAAGAAGCGTCAGAAGTGTCGACGGATGAAATATTCAAGAAATGCACCAAAATACAAAGGACTCCACCTACGGGGAAAGAAAAGGTTCCTGCCACTGATGAAAAAAGCCCAGATAGGAGAGCTTCGATTTCTGGTATAGAGGACATTTTTATGACCCCTACCGGAGGTGAAAAGGCGATGACTCGAAATAAAATCGAGAGTAAAACCACGCCAAATTTAAAAAAGAGGAAAGCAACGTCATCACCAGAACTTTCCAGGACACCAGGCCCCAGCCTCCTTGGGGAAATTGACAGTCTGGAGAGCATCATCCAAAACATGTACATTTTCGGAAGAGAAAACAGAAATGTGCACGTGAAAGTGAAAAAATACATTGAGGAGGCCAGAGGTAAAATGAGAATTTTAAAAAAGACAGAAAGCACAAATAGAGAAGAATGTGAAAATAACCTCAAGAGTATGAAGGAAAACATTCGCTCCCTAACACAAAAAGTTAACCTTTTAGAAGAAAAGATCAGGCTAAGTGATAAACCAGAAGAAATCTTACAAAAAGCAACATACCAAGAGCAAATTATCCTAAAACAGGAAGAAAAAATGGGAGCCCTCGAGAAATATATTAAGGATTTGGAGGAACAGATTGTGATCCTTAAACGGGGAAATGGCGACGAAGATCATAGGGAATTAAAGGACAGAAATGATTTCGGCGAAATAACAGACGAGAACATAATTAAGGAGCTAATTACACGCAAGTGGTCCCCGACTATATACGAAAAAAGTACCGTAGTTACAGGGTACACCCTACATGAGCTTGGAGATTCCGACTTAGTGGTAGTGCTATCTCGGGAAGACCTGAGCATGGAGGATAGCCGACACAAAAGATTAGCCAAAAGATTTCCAGAAATTAAGGATCTGAACGAAAATAACTCTATCGGGTGCATTGTACAGGAGACAATTATCAAGGGGGGTGAGAATACAAGGAGGACAAACAGATATATTTATAAGTCACCTATTGAGAAATATACAGAGTGGGAGATCTTCACAGCACTGAGGAAAATTGCGGAGGACGCTGAGAAAGAAAATAGAACTGACATTGTACTCCATGGATATATTGGAATTGGCCAAGTTCCATTAAGAAAAGTAGTTGAGTTGGCATTCCGGGAAACAGCATGTAGGGTTAAAATATGCACCCCACAAGAAGAGAAGGAGGAACCTAAACCAAAAGTAAGGAGCACTTATGCACTGGTTGTGGAAGGAGGAGAGAGATATAGTGAAGTCATAAAGAAAATCAAAAGTGATTTGAGTAACAAAGCGGTGAAAGAAAGTGTCAAGGGAATTAGAACGACGAGGGATGGAAAGGTGCTTATAGAGACGGAAAAGGATAATAATGCCATTGGGGAGATAAAGCAAGCTATTGAAAGGGATAATGCAGGCTGGAAGATCAGACAATATGGAGATATAACTAATAAAAAAGAAACGCTTTTCATCAGAGAAATGGATCCTACTATAACTCAAGTTGACATTGTAGAAGCACTAAAGGAGACACTGAAAGTCAGGGAACTGGATGTTATTGTTAGCGAGCCCAGGCAGGGTATGCGAAATACGCTGTCTGTAACTGTTAAAATAGACGCTAAATATGCAAACCAATTGACTACAGAAAAAGTTAGAATCGGTATGAACGATTGTAGAATTGAGTCGAAAATAAATATTGATAGATGCTACAGATGTCTGGGATTGGGTCATACCGCGAGGTTCTGCAGGGATACAGACAGATCCAACTGCTGTATCAAATGCGGAAAAGAGGGGCATAAGGCCAGAGATTGTGGAAATGAGGAGGAATGCCTGGCATGCGGTAAAAAAGGGCATCAACTTGGCTCGGGAAGATGCACCGAATTTAGAAGACAGCTGAGCATGGCCAAAAAAAGGAGAATAACAGACAAACAATTGCTGAACGCTAATTCCAAGGTGGAAACAGGAATTGGGAAGGCTGTGTTACTTACGGGGGATAACTAATACCAAAGAGAGTCTTTTACTCATTTGTTTGTTTCGTGGTTATACACCGGTTTTTGTCTGTACTTGTATTTTTATTTATACACTTATTGGTTAATTGTTCTACTTGTGTCTGTACACTTTACATATTTGTACATATATTCTCGTATAGTTTAAATTGGTACAATGCTCAGAATCCTGCAGCTTAATTTGGGAAGAGCTAGGTTGGCTCACGATATGGCATGGGCAGACGCAGTCAAAAGAGGGGTGGACATAATGATGATTTCGGAGCCTAATAGAAAAATATGCTCCGGCGACGGCTGGTGCATGGATAGAAAGGGAAATGCCTCTGTCAGGTTGTGTCATGGAGATCTGGAGGTGGATCAGATTAAGCCGGAGAATGACTACGTCTACTTGTCCCTGTATGGGCTGCATATGTACGCAGTATACATATCGCCTAACATAAGTCTTGATAGTTTCAAGAAAATAATAGACAGAGTGTTTGAAAAAGCCGCCAGAAACCCAGAAGCTTCGGTCATTTTAGGAGACGTTAACGCCAAGTCTCGGATTTGGGGTTCACCACAAGCAGACGAAAGGGGAAGATACATAGAAGAGTGGATGGCACAGATAAATTGGAACTCTGCAAATAACGGAACGCACACCTTTGAGAGAGGCACGTCGAAAAGTCACATAGATGTAACACTTGCGTCGGAAAAGGTACTGAGGAGAATGACAGAGTGGAACATTCTGCACGAAAACCCGTACACCCATCATGGTCATATTCTAATAGAAATAAAGATCAAAAGAGCTGCACAAGTGAGCAGAGAAGGACCATTAAGGCAGGTGCTGAGAGCCAGAAACTTTCTATCAATCCTGAAGGAAAACAACTGGGAGGAGGTGGACCTATACAAGAAAATAGTTAGGGCCTACAATGAGTCGGTAACTAAGGCACCAAAAATAGCAGCCAGCACGCCTTACTGGTGGAATGAGGAGATAGAGGAGTGCAGAAGAGGGTACATCCAGCAAAGAAGGAAATATTCCAGAATAAAAATGAAAGAAAGTGAGGAGGCAAAGCAGGTAAAAGATAAGATGGAGGAGGGAAGGAGGAATATGAAGACGATGATAAGCAGAGCAAAAAAAGGGCACTGGAATAAGCTGCTTGAGGAGCTAGAGAACGATATATGGGGACAAGGTTACCGCATAGTAACAAACCATCTAAGGAACGGCGGGCTCCGCCATAAAATCCCTACAAAGAAGAGGAGGGCCATCTTACGAGAGTTGTTTCCTACGACGGACTTAAGAATTTCAAGAACGAGAGGAATAGTAGAGGAGCCTGAACCTTTTACCGAACAAGAACTAAAGACCGCTGTCAGATCAATGAAGACTGGCAAAGCACCGGGGCCAGACGGAGTCACCGTAGAGGCAGTAAAGCTAGCTTTCGAAATCTTACCGGGCGAAATGCTACAAATGTATAATGAACTTCTCAGGAAGCAACACTTTCCGAAATGTTGGAAAATATCAAGGGTTGTGCTACTGCCAAAAAAAGGGAAAGATCAGAACCAGGCATCTTCGTTCAGGCCAATATGCCTTCTAAATACAATGGGAAAATTATACGAGAGGCTAATAATAAACAGGCTGGAAAAGGAACTAGAGGAGAGCGAGGCTATATCCGAAAACCAGCACGGCTTTAGGAAAAAGAAGTCGACAACTACAGCAATGATCTCCCTGAAAAATATAGTTAAATCGTCCACGAGAAAATGGGTAGTTATAATAACTATTGACGTTAAAAACGCCTTTAATACGGCCAGTTGGAAACACATCTTGGAAACCTTACGTGAAAGAGGAATAAGTGGATACTTGATCAAGTGTGTAGAATCATACTTCTCTCAACGATATATAAAGTCTGGTATGATAAGACATGAATGTACGAGAGGAGTTCCACAGGGATCGATTAAAGGACCGGCATTGTGGAATGTTAAATATGACGGAGTCTTGCGATTACCGTACGGGGAGGGCGTGACAGCCCTTGCCTACGCGGATGACCTGCTCTTTGTGGTGGATGGAGAGAGTGAGGAGGAGGTAAAGATAAAGGCGGAAGGGACCATAAATCTGGCCGTGACGTGGATGGAGGGAAGATGTCTGGAGGTTGCAGCCCATAAGACAGAGATGCTGGTGGTGAGGGGGCCAAGAAACGTGGAGAGTTTCAGGCTGAACATCAACGGAGAAGAGGTGAAACCGTCCAAAGAACTGAAATACTTGGGGGTGATATTTCAGAGGAACCTGAGCTTCTCTAAACATATAAATTATGCAGTAGAAAAGACATCAGAAAAACTAGCAGCAGTTTCCCGACTGATGCCGAACCTTGGAGGACCGGGCTATACCAAGAGGAGAATACTGTGCGGGGTCGCGCACAGTATATTGCTGTACGCGGCTCCGGTGTGGGGAGAAGTCCTAAAACAAAAGAAGCAGCTAGACCAGATTACATCTATACAGAGGAGATGCTTGCTGAGGGTGGCCTCGGCGTATAGAACGGTGTCCGCGGAGGCCGTTCAGGTGATTGCTGGTTTCCCGCCCATAGAATTGATGGTGGGTGAAAGGTGCTTTCTCTACACCGTCGGTTCGGGATTGGCGGGAAATAGAAGAATGGCGAGAAAGAGGACGATGCAAAAATGGCAGCTCAAATGGGAGAGATTGCGTGACAAGGCTGCGTGGACGAAAAGGCTAATACCGAGAATTGAGCCATGGATTGAGTGCGATCACAGAGTTACAGGATATTTCTTGACACAGTTCCTTTCAGGGCACGGTTCTTTCGGCTCCTTCACACGGAGAATAGGGAAAACACCGACTGACTTGTGTGGAGCGTGTGGGGTGGAGGACGACCCAGAACATGCATTTATGACATGTAATAGATGGGACAGCGAAAGGAAAGAGCTTATCGATAGGCTGGGATTTCTACCAAAGACTGAGGAAATAATTCCTAAAATGCTGCAGAACAGAGGAACATGGAAGATTATCTATGATTACATCGTAGACATAATGGGAAAGAAGGAGAGACAAGACAGAGAGGAGCAGGAGAGAGTTGTCGCGAATGTCTGACGAGAGATGAGAAGCTCAAACATTGTGGAAGGAATGAAAAGAGAAAATGGAGGAAAGAAGGAAAGGAACAAGAGCATACCGGGTTACGCTCCTGATGTACGGGCTTGGAGCCTATTTCCAGGAGGCGAAGATACCCGGGGAAAGAGGTGGGGGTTTAGTGAGGTGAAAGTCCCACACGACGCCGCAGCACACAAATAAACTGATAACATCTCAGTTAGGCCTCGCTGCGGTAAGGCATTAGCTTCCCCCATACCTCAGGGGCCGAAAAAAAAAAAAAAAAAAAAAAAAAGGTTAGGTTAGGTTAGGTTAGGTTAGGTTAGGTTAGGTTAGGTTAGGTTAGGTTAGGTTAGGTTAGGTTAGGTTAGGTTAGGTTAGGTTAGGTTAGGTTAGGTTAGGTTAGGTTAGGTTAGGTTAGGTTAGGTTAGGTTAGGTTAGGTTAGGTTAGGTTAGGTTAGGTTAGGTTAGGTTAGGTTAGGTTAGGTTAGGTTAGGTTAGGTTAGGTTCCCTCACGAGGACAGCACCTTGTCGTGGTGTGAGGGCTTGAGTACCTGCGATGACTCTTGGGAGCTATGTCGGAGAGGGTTTCCCATGCCGAACAGGTCCTAAGAGGAGCAGCGAAAACCAAGACTGTCCGCTCCCAATGGCAAGACCAGACCCAGCTCTCGCCATTTTCCTTAAAACATACTTACCTGTGTTCCCCCTCCGACGCTATTAGGTTTACCGAGGGCTAGGAGGTCTCCTCTCTCAATACCCAAACTATCCACCTCCCGACTCCTTTCAATATGGACGGATATACTGTTGACGAATTTGGCTACAATAGGGAAGAGATGTGTGCTAAGCACTGCTCATCATTTTACATACATGGAATATGGACAAAAAAACGAATAAAACGCCTACGGTGCAGGGGAGGGATACCCCAGTGCCGGTCGGGGGAGGTGGTCGAGCAGGCCAATCCCGATCGAAATCCAGAGACTGCGAGACGAACTCGGTGGAAAACCAGGCCGAGAAGTCTAGAAATGCTACTGGAAAGGAAGGAGAAATTAACCCGAGCACGCCAGAGAGATCTCGTGTAGAGGAAGAGATGAAGGAAGATTTGGAGAAAATAGCCTTTGCAAAGTGTACAATAATCAAAAGGACCCCACCAGGAGCTATTGACGCGAGTCAGCACAGCCAAGAAAATCGGTCTGAAAGAGACAGCTCTACTGAAAGATGGAATGTCGCAGATATGGAAGCGTTGAGGCAGAGAAAATCGTCGAACACAAGTAGTGACGACGAAGGGAGAAAGAGGAAAAGAAAGAAAAAGAGCACACCTGAAAAAGGAAGAGAAAGTGGAGAGGCCATAGAGCTATTACGAGGAGTTACCAAAGAATTAATGACGAAGGTGGAAGAACTACATAAATTCTGCCAAGGCAATAGAAACGTCCACTTACCCATAAAGGAGGCGACTCAAAAACTGAGCAGCATGTCATCCGAAATTTCTAGGTACAGCCGAAAAATCGATGACGACATACAAACCAAAGAGGTAGGGTATTTCAATGAATTGAGACACCTAAAACTGAAACTCGAACAGACTGAATTGGAAAGAGACAAATTAGCTAAAAAAGTTGAAGCACTCAATACTAGTGTGGCAAAGACTCCCCAGGCGAAAGGGACACGTTTAGAGAGGAGAAACTCGCTCAGCTCCCCGTCTGAGCTGAGGATATCAAAGGATATGGGCACACAGACCGAAGACACAGAAAAAATAGATGATGAAATCAACAAGATGACACTAACAGAACAAATAAAAAGCATCAAATGCGAAAAAGACCTGAACATCATCATTACGGGGGAACTGCTAGAAAGATACAGGAGTTTTCAAAGCTCTTCTGAATCCATATTGACGACACCAGATGGGGAAGACATTATAGTAATAGGAGACTTTGTGACCAATCGTGACCACAAAGTCATAACACGCCTAACAGAAACATCGCGAAAAACGCGAAAATACATAAAAGAGGGCAAATTAACGGAAGGAGAAATGATAACGATGAAGCTGGGGGAAACGACAATAATCGGCGAAGAAGTGTTCAGCCAGGAAAAACACGTAGTGTTCGCAGGAGCAAATACAGACCTCACAGAAAAACTACAATTCTTGAGGATAGGGCAACAGCTAAAAGAAACATGCACGAAGCTTAAAAGGACCAACATTCATTGTGCATACCTGGACAAGAACACGGCAGCTGAAGCAGAAAAACTGATGGAATGCGCATTCTGGGGCTTCGATGGAAAAATCACTTGGCATAACCTTGTAAGGAAACTAAACGTCAGTACTGAAGAAACGCGACAGAGGGACGCAATCATAATCGATACAAGCACGAGATCATTCTCAGACATACTGAAAAATGTTAAAGAAAATATGGACGGAACAAAAGAAGGAGAGGCCATAAGAAATGCCACGAAAACCAGAAATGGAAATCTTCGGCTCACCATTGATAGCAGGAAAGGAAAAGTGGACGACATAGCATCCTTTCTCAAAGATAAGATGGACAAAGATAAGATAAGAACAGTAGGTCGATCAAATAACAGGAAGATACTACATCTGAGAGGCATGGACGAGGTGACCACGATAGAAGAAATTGAGGAAGAAATACGAAAGTATGTGCACGATCCAGAAGAGAAAATAATAGTCAGGAATCTGAGACCAATGAAATTTGGAGGCCTCCAATCGGCTACCATTTCAGTGGAAGGAAAAACAGCTGAAGCGCTGGTTAACATGGCTGAGCTGAGAATAGGCATATCTTATTGTGAGATCAAACTCAGAGTAGATGTCCCGACATGCTATCGATGCTGGGAGACTGGACACCTAGCGGCTACCTGCAATGGAACGGACCGAACAAAGCTCTGCAGAAACTGTGGTAGGGATGGACACGAAGCAGCCGCCTGTCCAAACACTCCTGAATGTCCGATATGTAACGGAGCACAACATAGGGCAAAAACCCTTCGATGCCCAAAATACAAAGCGGAGATCGATATGCAACAAAGGAGCCAAAGAAAAGTGTAGCACTAAAGAGTAGCTCAGCCTAATCACACCATCATGTTTAGGCTAATGCAAATAAACTTGGGATACACCCTCGATATGTTTTTAGACTTATTTATTTATTTATTGTTTTATCTATACAAGGGGAGGGATATGAGAGATAGAAGGAGACATTTTTATCAATCCGCATGCTCAAGATCCTTCAAATGAATTTAGGTAGAGCGAACGCTGCGCATGATCTAGCCTGGGCAGCGGCCAAGTCGAAAGGAATAGATATAATGATAGTGTCAGAACCGAACAAAAAAATATGCGCCAAAAAAAAATGGGTCACTGACAAGAATAAGGATGTAGCAATAATAGTACTTAACACTAAAGTAATAGTCGATGAGATTTTTGATCATACAGACTTCGCCCATGTGAAGATAGGCAGGGTGCATATATTCGGAGTGTATGTGTCTCCGAATATACCAACTTGTGAATTCAATAAGAAAATAGACTCCGTGTGTACGGAAGCTATGAAATACAAGAGGAACGCTCTTATAGCAGGGGATCTGAACGCAAAATCACCGAATTGGGGATCACTAAATACCGATCCGAGAGGACATCACATTGAAGAATGGCTGGCACAGCTGGAATGGAAGGTGGCTAATAATGGAGAGCCAACCTTTATAAGAGGTTCATCTATCTCACATATAGATGTAACTATGATGTCCGAAAGAGCGCAATTTAGGCTGAGAGACTGGAATATAAAAAACGAAAATCCCTTCACGTACCATGGGCATATCTATTTTACAATTGATAACAGCGAAGCGGAGAAAAAGGGGAATGTATATAGGCAGGTCATGAATAGGGATAAATTCGGCGAGGAACTGGATAAGCTGGCCGGAGGGAACACAGATATGTTGTATGGTGACATAGTGAAAGCTTTTAAAACGGCCACTTTGAGCGAGGATACGACCGGAACAATGAATCCTTACTGGTGGAACAGCGAAATAGCGAGACTAAGGGAGGAATATATCGCTAAGAGGAGATCGTACACACGCAGAGCTGAACGTACGAGCACTTCGGGTACAGCTATTCAGGAGGAGCTACGCGAAATGAAGGCGAGACTTAAAAGAGAGATAAGGAAAGCGAAAAAGGAGTTCTGGAAGGGTATGTTGGAGGATCTTGAGGAGGATATATGGGGGGAGGCATACAAGATCATTACGAGATCCACCGCGGAGCCATGCCGGTTGACGATGAGTAGAACGAAACAAATTATAAGGGAACTTTTCCCGTCACTGGATACCAGGACGAGCGGAAACATGGAGCAGGTTATAGGAGAAACAGATGAGAATATCGAGGAATTTTCACAGGAAGAACTCAGGGCGGCTTTAAAGAAGATGAAAAATGGGAAAGCACCAGGTATAGACGGTGTTACGGTGGCGGCGCTGAAAATGGCTTACGACAGAATGCCGCACGAGGTGTTGGCCGTTTTTAACAAACTGTTACGAACTGGTAAGTTCCCGAAAGTATGGAAGGAGGGGAGGGTTGTACTCATACACAAAGCCGGAAAGGATCCGGCTTTGGCATCCAGCTATAGGCCGATATGTCTCCTGAACACATTTGGGAAATTATATGAAAGGCTGTTGGTAAACCGATTAGACAGAGAACTGGAGGAGGGCGCCGTCATATCGCCCTGCCAACATGGGTTCAGGAGAAAAAAATCGACTGTGAGCGCAATGATGGAGCTGAAGCAGGCCTTCAGAGAGTGCGACGATGGATGGTGGGTAGCTGTAACGTTGGATATAAGAAACGCCTTTAATATGGCGGGGTGGCGGCATATTGTTGAGGATCTGGAGGCGGTGGGAATAAGCGGATACCTGGTGAGGGTATTCAGGGACTACTTGAGAGACAGGGTGGTTAAAGCGGGAAAGTTCCGGCACAAGTGCTCCATGGGGGTCCCACAGGGCTCGGTGGCGGGCCCGGTACTTTGGGATATATTCTATGATGGGGTCCTGCGGCTCACATTGCCTGGAGGATGTCGGCTAATAGCATACGCTGATGACCTGATGCTTATAGTGGTGGGGAATACGGAGGATGAAATCAAGGAAAAGATTAGGGGTGCACTTGCAGTCATATCACAATGGATGGAGGGGAGGGGTCTCCAGATGGCCATGCAAAAGACGGAAATTTTGATTCTCAGAGGTCCTAGGAGTGCTAAGATTAATATGAATCTGGAAGGAACTACGCTCGAGTCTGGTTCGGAGCTGAAATACTTGGGGGTGGAATTTGCAAGAAATATGGATTTCTCCAAACACATCCGCTCGGTCACGGAGATTACAAAAGCAAAGGTGCACGCGATGAGAAGAATCATGCCAAATATAGGAGGGCCAGGGTATGTGAAACGAAGGATCCTGTGTGCTGTGATGCACGAAAGGTTGTTGTACGCTGCACCAGTGTGGAGAGACGCACTGAGGGTGAAAAGGAACCTTGGGCTTATGATTTCTGCGCAGAGACTCGGCCTCTTGAGGGTAGCGTCGGCCTATCGAACCGTGTCGGCGGAGGCAGTCCAGGTGGTGGCTGGGTTTCCGCCGGTAGACTTGATGGTGTCTGAACGATGCTTCCTGTATACTGTGGGAGGTGCGCTCCCGGGAAACCGCCGTATGGCCAGACGGAGGACTATAAGAAAGTGGCAGGAACGGTGGAGTGGCGGGGAACAGTGTGCTCGCTGGACGAGGAGGCTAATAGGGGACATCGGGGCATGGATTGAATGTGGCCATAGAAGAACCAGCTACTATTTCACCCAGTTTTTAACGGGTCATGGCTCGTACGGGTCATTCACAAAGAGAATAGGCAAGACCGAAGATGACAAATGCCATGTTTGTAAAGTCAGGGATGACCCGGAGCACATGTTCTTCTATTGCAGAAGATGGTCCGAGGAGAGGAGAGAGGTGATACAATGTCTGGGAAGACTCCCCCCTGTGGAAGGTATCATTGAGGCAATGCTGGCGAATGTCACGACCTGGGAGAGAATATATGGTTTTGTAATAGGAGTGATGAAGAGAAAAGAGACAGAGGATAGAGAGAGACAGGGATGATAACTTGTGAGGCACATACTGGGTTACGCACCTGATGTACGGGCTAAGCAGCCCTTCCCGGGTGGCGACGATACCCAGGAAAAGAGGAGGGTGGTTTAGTGGGTGCAAGTCCCACACAAATCCGCAGCAAACCATCGAACATCATAAGGCCCGCTGACGGAGAAGGCATTAGCTTCCCCCTTCCTCAGGGCCAAAAAAAAAAAAAAAAAAAAAAAAAAAAAGGTTAGGTTAGGTTAGGTTAGGTTAGGTTAGGTTAGGTTAGGTTAGGTTAGGTTAGGTTAGGTTAGGTTAGGTTAGGTTAGGTTAGGTTAGGTTAGGTTAGGTTAGGTTAGGTTAGGTTAGGTTAGGTTAGGTTAGGTTAGGTTAGGTTAGGTTAGGTTAGGTTAGGTTAGGTTAGGTTAGGTTAGGTTGGTGAAGCGGGCCCCCCCCGACCGTCATCAAGCAACCGCGGGTCGACCTCTGTGGGCAGTCAGGCAGGGTCGGCTAAATCTACTACTGACAGTAGTGAAGCAGAAGAGGGTGAGGCTGAGAGAGCCAATCCTTTTGTAATATCTAGAAAGATTAAAAGAACACCCCCGAAAATAATTGGGGAAAGAGAAAAAGAGGTGCAGTCAGAAGGAAAAAAGTTTTTGCCTGACGATTATGTGGACTCGCCAAGGCCAGCGAACAAGGAAACCCCTTCAGAATTGCGATGGGAGGAGATTATCGGTGCAAGCCCATTGCAAACCATGTCAGCGCCACCAAGCGTGGAAACAGACACATCAGTAAGTGATGAGGAACTCGATGCTACTATTGTGAACCGCACCAGATACGGAAGGAAACCAGGTTCTAAAGGCAGGGCGACGAAAAGGAAAGCTCTGTCATCACCAGAACTGGATAGACAAGACGAGAAGATAAAGGAACTGGAGAAAGAACTGAAAGCAACGGAGACTACGATGAAAATCCTGATGGAAGACATTAAAATGATGGAAGAGGAAAAACAAAAAAGAAACCAATCAAATGATAAGGAGAGAAATGAAAACGACGAGACAATTAGAAGATTAAGAGAAGAAATCAAAGAATTTAAGGAGCGAGAAAAGAAACAAATTGAGGACCAGGAAACAGGAAAAAAACTCAAAGATCTTATCAGAGGAATTCAAAAAAATGGGAAGGAGGGTCACAGATTAGTGGCAGAAAACCCAAACACAAAACGAGAAATAAAGGAAATAATAAACCGCATATATAACATCGGCGCACAATTGAATGATAAACATCTGCTAGATTTCATCGAAAAACCTACCTATGCGAATATCAATCTCAAAAAAGAGATAGGAACACAAACACAATCACAGGAAGAAATGGAAATAGAGGAAAAAATTAGAGAAATAAGAAGTAAAATGACGCAGAACATGAGTAAGGAACAACTGGAAGACCTGTTGAGTCGTAAATGGCCAAATGAGGCTTACGCGACGAAAATAGAAAGAACCTCAATCACAGAAATTGAGGGTGAAAAAGACATTGCCCTAGTTGCCGATTTTAATACAAAAAGAGACTCAAGACTAACACGAAGATTAGCAACTGGATCAAGGAAAATGAAGGATATGCTGAAGAGGGGTAAGCCGGAGAACGGAGAAATAATATATAGAAGAGTATGTGCAGTAGTAGGAGATGAGGAAGGAGAAACAAACGAAGAACTGTACACATTCTTCATAGGCATAGAAGAACAGGAAGAAAACCCTGAGACACATCTGAACATATACAAGGCGATGACCAAATTTAAAAACATATGCGAGGTTAGAGGTAGAGGTGATGTGCACGTAGCATTTCAAACAGATAAAGAGAACGGGATGGTAAGAAAAGCTACTGAATGTGCTTTCCTGGGTTATAAGGGAGAAATAACAATCCACAATGTAGGTGGTACACAGGAAACCGAAAACCAGAGAGAAAGAGATAAGGACGACGCGATTATAATAAATTCTGACGGAAAACAATCATATTCTGATCTTGTAAAGCGGATAAAACAAGACATAGGTGATACAAGCACAGATAAGGACAAAATTAAAACGGTGAGACAAACAGCAAACGGAAATGTGCTGATAAGAATGGAAAGGGGACATGCGAATAATCTTGCAGATAAACTGAAGGCAAAAATGGAAGATGTTAAAATAAAAACCGTGGGTTCAAAGAGGGACTCGGTATACATCATAGATCTGGACATCACATGTACGGTTGCCCAAATAGAAGCAGCTACAGAAAAAGCGCTGGGAATAGCCCAAGGCTCAGGGCGCATTGAAGTAAAAAATCTGAGGAATCAAAGCAGGGGCCAACTCCGAGCAACGGTAATAGGACCCCCGGAAATTATAAGAAATGTGCTCAAATTGAAGAACCTGAGAGTGGGCTTAGGCCAAGGAAGGATAGTGGAGAAGAAAGAGGATGACCGATGCCACAAATGCTGGCTAGAAAATCATAAGGCCTATCAATGCACAGGTCCGGATCGAAGCGACACATGTAGGAAATGTGGGAACAAAGGCCACTTTATGACAGAGTGCACAGCGGAGAAGACCTTTTGTGTGATCTGCCAAGTAGAAGGACATATCGCGGGTAGCCGACGGTGCGAAGATAACACCGAAAAAATCAAGAGGATTGAACATAGCACGCAGGCGACTGCAGGAAAGAAATCAAAGAGAGAAACGGGAGGAGAACTTCGGGTTCAAAATGTATAAACCGTTGAAAAGAATGAATTTGGGAGTATGTTCATACGGTGGAGTGAATAAGTCTTTGAAAATTTCACATTCAAGATCAAGAGATTTTAATGGCCCTTTACACCATAAGACGACAAACTATTTTATCTATACATCAGTTTTAAAATTTGTACATAAATATTTATTATTTTATTTATTTCATTGTGAAGTGTTGTGGAAAACCTTAAATAGTCGAAATGCTGCGCATATTGCAATTAAATTTGGGTAGGGCAAGAGCTGCACATGATATGACCTGGGAAGAAGCCCTCAAGAGTAAAACAGATATCATAATTATATCTGAGCCCAACAAAAAGATGGGAGTAGAGAAAGGGTGGATCATGGACGTAAAGAAAGATATTGCCATAGTTATACGTAATAAAAATGTGGAAATAGATGAGATCAAGAAAAAAGAAAGTTACGTCTACATCAAGATGTATGGAATTTATTTATACGCTGCCTATATATCCCCAAATATATCTATGGAACTTTATAAGCGGAAACTGGACGAGATCTTTGTGGAGATCTCGAAACACCCAAATGATTCCATGTTGGCTGGTGATATAAACTCCAAGTCATCTCTGTGGGGATCCCCCCTCACAGACGAACGTGGAGATCACGTGGAAAACTGGATGGCACAACTGTCGTGGATAGCAAATAATACAGGATATCATACTTTTGAGCGTGGAACGTCCAGAAGCCATATTGATGTCACATTGAGTTCAGAAAGCATTGCAAGGTCAATAAAAGGATGGCAAATTGAGTATACAAACCCATTCACTCATCATGGACAAATACATTTCAATATAAAAACTAGAAAAAAAATAAAGATACCAGAAATAAAAAAACTATACCTAAATATCAGAGATTATATCATTAAGCTGAAGGAAATGAATGAAGAAAGTAGCGGAGACGTTTACCAAAATATTTTACGAATATATAAAGAATGCACGGCCGAAGAAAAACGATCATTTAATGAGAGACCTTATTGGTGGAATGACGACATAGAGGAGAGCAGAAGAAAGTATATAGAATTGAGGAGACTATATACCCGCCGAAGAAACAATGGAGAATCGCAGCTTGAGTTTTTGAATGAAATGAGAGAGCAAAGAAACCTGATGAAGAAATTGATACGAACATCGAAAAAGAAAAAATGGTACGATATTCTCGACAATCTTGAGAATGACATTTGGGGCGAGGGATATAAGATTGTTACAGGCACTTTCATGACAGGAAAAATGACACACCAGATACCAGTGAAGAGAAGAAAAAAGATCTTGAAAGAGTTATTCCCACACACGGAAAGGTTACCAGCTAGCGTCGGGGGAAATATAGACAACCCGGATCTTTTCACAACCACAGAACTAGAAGTTGCCGTGAAAACTATGAAAAATGGTAAGGCTCCAGGCCCAGATGGTCTCACGGTGGAAGCACTGAAGTTGGCGTGCAAAATAGTACCGAACAAAGTCCTGGATAAGTTGAATGGGCATTTCGAAAAGCAGGAATTTCCGGATGCATGGAAAATAGCACGTGTATTATTAATCCCAAAGGAGGGCAAGGATCTCAGCCAATCGTCTAGTTATAGACCCATATGTCTCATCAATACTATGGGCAAATTATATGAAAGATTGATTGTGAACAGACTGAATGAAGAAATGGAGGCGAAACGAGTGATCTCACCAAGCCAGCATGGTTTCAGGAGAGGACACTCAACGGTGACCGCAATCATGCAACTTAAGGAGAAAATAACGGCCTCAAAGGCAAAATGGTGTATTGTGGTGACTGTGGACATAAAAAATGCCTTCAACACGGCCAGATGGGACCACATTTTGCAGAGTCTCAATGAGGCGGGAATAAACAAAGGTCTCGTGAGATGTATAGAAGATTACTTCAGAGATAGAATCGTAAAATCGGGGATAGTATCGCACAGATGCTCTATGGGAGTACCTCAAGGCTCTATTAAGGGACCACCCCTATGGAATGCCATGTATAACGGGGTATTTATGCTGCCATATGACCGGGCAGTACTAGCAGTGGGATACGCCGATGATTTGCTCTTCCTGGTGGAGGGGGAAAGAGAGGCGGACGTAAAAGATAGGGCGGAAAACACGCTACGCATGGCAGTACTTTGGATGAACAGCAGAGGGCTGGAGATCGCGCCCCAAAAAACTGAGATGACCGTGATCAGGGGTCCTAGAAGCTCCAAATCCTTCGCGATAACGATAGAGGGAGTGAAAATAAATGCTAAGCCCACTCTCAAATACCTCGGAGTGATCCTTGGGAAAAACTTGAATTTTTCAGAACACGTAAACTACGTGGTAGAAAAGGCCTCCAAGAAGTGCGCGCAATTACAACGGATAATGCCAAACGTTAGAGGCCCAAGTTATTGTAGACGAAAACTCCTTTGTGGAGTTATACATAGTATTATCCTTTACGCGGCACCAGCATGGAGAGAGGCCATAAAAGTGGAGAAGAACTGTCGAAAACTAATTAGTACCCAAAGAAAGGGCTTACTCAGGGCGGCAGCCGCATACAGAACGGTCTCAGCAGACGCAGTGCAGATAATAGCGGGTTTTCCGCCGGTCGATCTAATGATCGGGGAGAGGTGTTTTCTCTTTAAAGTGGGGGGCCGCCTGATGGGGAACAAGAGGATGGCCCGGGAAAGAACCTTCAGAAGCTGGCAGGCTAGGTGGGAGAAGGAGAACAGGACGGCAGTCTGGACCAGGCAGCTGATAAAGAGCATAAAACCATGGATAACCTGTTCACATAGAACAACAAACTATTACTTCACCCAGTTCCTTTCTGGCCATGGTTCATATGGAACCTTCACCTATAGGATAGGAAAGACAACAGATGATCTATGTCGGAGGTGTGCCTGTAGGGACAGCCCTGAACATGTTTTATATGAATGTACCCGATGGGCAAACGAGAGAGACATGTTAATTGGGGAGATAGGTAGTTTGCCAGAGATCAGCCAGATTATACCTCGAATGATAGAATCTGAGGCGTACTGGAGAAAAATGTTTGGCTTCATTACGGGAATAATGTGTAAGAAAGAGAGGGAGGATAGGGAGGCGGAAGAGGCCTCACGCTGAAGGTGAAGATTACACCGGATTACGCACCTGAAGCTTACGGGCTTATCGCCTTTTCCAGGTGGCGAAAATATCCGGGGAAAGAGGAGGGTGGTTTAGTGGGTGCAAGTCCCACACGAATCCGCAGCACATAGAACATCTACTAGGCCCGCTGCGGAGAAGGCATTAGCTTCCCCCTACCTCAGGGCCGAAAAAAAAAAAAAAAAAAAAAAAAAAAAAGGTTAGGTTAGGTTAGGTTAGGTTAGGTTAGGTTAGGTTAGGTTAGGTTAGGTTAGGTTAGGTTAGGTTAGGTTAGGTTAGGTTAGGTTAGGTTAGGTTAGGTTAGGTTAGGTTAGGTTAGGTTAGGTTAGGTTAGGTTAGGTTAGGTTAGGTTAGGTTAGGTTAGGTTAGGTTAGGTTAGGTTAGGTTAGGTTAGGTTAGGTTAGGTTAGGTTAGGTTAGGTTAGGTTAGGTTAGGTTAGGTTCCCTCACGGGGTCAGAACCTTGTCGTGGTGTGAGGGCTTAAGTAACTGCTAGGACTCTTTGATGCGACGTCAACGAGAACTCAGGTTCTCGGCAGGGACACCCATGTCGATAAGGTTCAAAGAGGAGCAGCGAAAACAAATACTGACCAACTGTCCCACTGACAGGGCAAATCCCACCCTGTCACACAACCCAACCCAAAACCGCGGCAGAGATGCTGCTCCCGTGTTTCCTCCCCTGACGCTATTAGGTTTACCGAGGGCTAAGGGGACATCCCAAGATTTAACCCACTCCAAACCGGACTGATACAACGATGACGACACAGCATGGATAAAGGACGAGGCACTCCCTCAAAATATGGTATATGATGAACTACAACGAAGAAAATGAGAGTACGGTGCAAGAGAGGGAAACTCTAGTACCGGTCGACGTAGGTGGTAACGCAGGCCAAAATCGACCGTCATCCAGCGACTGTGGAACACTCCTGGCAGGGAACCAGGCCGGAGTGGGAGCAAACACTACTGGAACTGAGGACGAAGAGTCCATGGAGCAGGAATCGGAAGATGTCATCAAATGGCTTTTCGGATCCGGGCAGAACCCAAAGAGGAAAAGATGGGACACGTCGTTTGACGTTAGCATCGATGGGGACAAGTATGGTGGGCTCATCGAACGCCTAACAAGAGCGGTGGAGGCGTTAGAAGAGATTGTAGTGGGAACGACGGAAGTCGCAGAAGAGGTTAGAGAGAAGCTTAAAAGTGTAAGCGAGGTAATCAGGGAGGAAATTGATGGGCTACACAAAGAAGCCAACACAAGGGAGAGGAAGGACGCTGGGACGCAGGCTTCAGAGGAGCAAATAGACCTGAACAGGTACATAAACACAATAAGAGATGGGATCTGGGAGGAGATGACCTGGGAAGACGTGAAAAAAGTCTGTGACGGGGAATGGCCCGAAGAAGCGTACAGGCACACAGTCGATCCAAGAAACATCACAAGCCAAGAGGTAGAAGGAAATATTGCCGTACTCACGGATTACAATAAAATGACGCAGGTAAAATTCATAAGGCAACTGGTAGGTGCGTCAAAAAAAGTGTACGGCTACATAAAAGCAGGAAAAATGAAGGAAGGCGAAATAATATCCCACAAAACAGAGAACTCTGTGAAAATAAATGGAGAAGAAGAATCAGAGACAAACGAGGTATACATGGTGGGACTACCGGAAGGTAATGCCAACCAGGTAAAACACTTCTTTGAATCATGTAAAAAGCTGGAAGAGCTGGTAGGGAAGGACGGGAGCACAACTCTCCATCTGGCAGTCATGTACAACATAACGATGGAAGAAAAGCGAAAAATACTGGAATGTACATTCCAAGGAAATTTACAAGTAGTACTGCACGAAAGAGGACAGGAAAAGCGGGAAGGAAATAAAAGGAGAAAACACGAAACGGAAGCGATTCTCATAGAAAAGGAGGAGAACACAAGCTATGCCCAGATGGTCGCATCGGTGAAGAGCAGCCTGAAGGAAAAAAACGCCGATACACAGACAATAAAGGGCATCAGGCAAACAAGAGAGGGTCATTTGCTGATGGAGTTCACAGCAGGCTCACATGACAGCGGGGAGATCCTTAAAATCATAAAAGATAAGAGGCAAACGGAAAGGGTCAGAAGATTCACGGGGGAGGAAAGGAACAAGGCAGCCAATATTTACGGTATAGATATTGACGTCGAGGAGAGGGAGCTGAAGGAAACTTTGATAGGGATAGTCAGCAAGAAGGGAACGAGAGAGAAAATAGAGATCAAAGCAATGAGGCCAATGTACGGGGGCAGGAAAGCGGCCACGGTAATAGCCAGAGAAGAAACAATAAGGAAACTGACAAGCATGAGAGAGTTTAAAATTGGACTGTCAAATGCCAGGATAGAGGAAAGGAGGATTGAGAAAAAATGCAACAGATGTTGGGAAGCAGGACATCTGGCAAAAGAATGTAAAAGAGAAGACAGAACAAACTTCTGCAGGAACTGTGGCCAGGAAGGACACAGGGTTAACGTGTGTAAAAATAAGCCGTTCTGCAGAAACTGCAATAAATCAGGTCATAGAACAGCAAGCGAACGGTGTAGGGGGCATGGAAAACAGAAAAATCCTGCCTCGGAAGAGAAATCCATGTCATGCTAGATATCTTACAGCTCAACCTCGGAAGGGCAAACGCAGCCCATGACATGGCGTGGGCAGAGGCGATGAAGGGAAAAGTGGACCTTATAATAATTTCTGAACCAAACAATAGAAAGTGCGAAGGGAAAATGTGGCAGATAGATAGAAGGGGAGACGTTGCCATAGGGATTATGAATAAGAACCTAGAAATAGATGAGATTGTAAAGGGGGATGGTTTCGTGCAAGTCAAATTGCACGGAATATATCTATGTGCCACATATATATCACCCAATATAAAAGTGGAAGAATTTAAAAAGAGAATAGATAGAGTATTTGAGAAGGCGGCACTGCACCCGGAGAACTCCATAATTGCGGGAGATATAAACGCAAAATCGCAATTGTGGGGTTCTCCGCAGACGGACAAACGAGGTGAATATGTGGAAGAATGGCTCTCTCAATTAACGTGGACGCCTCGCAATAATGGAGAGCATACTTTCCAAAGAGGAGCGTCCAGAAGCCACATAGACGTGACTCTCAGCTCCGAGAAGGTAGGAAAACGGATTAAGAAATGGCAGGTGAATTTCGATAACCCGTTCACATATCACGGGCACATAACGTATGAAATCAAAACGGGGAAGCCAACTAGACGACCGGATCCGATAAAAACCTACATGATTGTCGAGAAATTCACCAAACAGCTGGAAAAAATGAAGGGTGAGGAGGCTGGAGACGTTTATGAAAGGCTTCTGGAAGCATTCGAGGTGTCCACGCTGGAGGAGAGGCAGACACCTCGGAAAAGGCCCTATTGGTGGGATGAAAAAGTGGAGAACAGCAGGACAAGGTACATCTACCTGCGGCGTCAAGCAACGAGGGCCAGAAACCGTGGAGGAGGGGGAAGCCCGATCGAAATGGACAGTCTGCAGAGAGAGATGAAGGAGGAGGCCAGAACTTTGAAAAGAAATATAAGGAGCTCAAAGAGAGATCAATGGAAGGCACTGCTGGAGGGACTTGAGGAAGATATCTGGGGCGAGGGATACCGGATCGTGACCGGACAGATGATGAGAGGAGGATCAGGGCATAGAATTTCGGTCGAAAAAAGGAAAAAGATACTGAAGGATCTGTTTCCGGAATGCAGGCCTAGAAGAGCACTCAGGCAAAGATCGATCCCAGAGCCAGAGGACTTTAACTCAAGAGAACTCGAAGAAGCAGCAGGAAAGATGAAGAACGGCAAAGCCCCAGGGCCGGACGGCTTCACAGTTGAGGCCTTGAAGATAGCCTGCAAGACTGTCCCGGAGGTAGTGCTGAGAATGATGAACGACCTTTTGAGAAGACAAGAATTCCCGAAGACCTGGAAAGAGGCAAGAGTGGTTTTATTGCCAAAGGCTGGAAAGGACCCAAATCTCTCGTCTGGTTACAGGCCCATATGCCTGATCAACACCTTGGCCAAACTATACGAGAGGATGCTTGTTGCCAGACTGGAGGCAGAACTGGAGGAAAAGAGAGCACTATCTCCAAACCAGCATGGTTTTAGGAAGGGGATGTCCACGGTGACGGCGATGCTTGACGTCAAGGAAGCAATAAGAGTGGGAAAGTCGCGTTGGTGCATCCTGACGGCTGTGGATATTAAGAATGCATTCAACACTGCTAGATGGGAGCACATAATAGGGAGTCTGAGAGCCTTGGAAATCAGCGAGTACCTGGTCGGCTGCGTGGAGGAGTATTTCACCGATAGAATAATAAAGGCAGGAATAGTATCTCATAGATGCTGCATGGGAGTGCCACAGGGGTCAATAAAGGGTCCAACACTGTGGAACGTCATGTACGACGGCGTGCTGAGACAGTCATATGGCCCGATGGTGAGAGCGTGGGCATACGCAGATGACCTCTTGTTCCTGGTGGAGGGAGAGGGGAGGGCGGAAGTCACCGACAGAGTGGAGAAGGCTGTGGCGAGAGCGGTGAAGTGGATGAAGGACAAAGGATTGGAGATTGCACCTCAAAAGACCGAAGTTATGGTGGTCAGAGGCCCAAGGGCAGTCGGGGACTTCGGAGTCACAGTTGAGGGGGTGAGGGTGAAAGCAAGCCCACAGTTGAAGTACCTGGGAGTGGTCTTCCGCAGGAACCTGGACTTTTCTCGGCACATAGAGTATACGACTGACAAGGCATTGGGCAAGCTGGCGGCGCTGGCCAGGATTATGCCTAACGTGGGAGGCCCTGGATACTGCAAACGTCGTACACTGTGTGGGGTCCTGCACAGTGTCCTACTGTACGCGGCCCCCGTATGGAGAGAGGCGTTGAAGATTGGGAAACATTGTGGAAAGATGACGGCGGCACAGAGAAAAGGCTTGCTACGGGTGGCGTCAGCGTACAGGACGGTCTCGGCGGAGGCAGCGCAGGTGGTAGCCGGCTTCCCGCCAATTGACCTGATGGTGACGGAAAGATGTTTCCTGTACAAGATAGGAGGGAGACTCGCAGGAAATAGGAGGATGGCTAGAAAGAGGACGATGAAGAAGTGGCAGGAGAGATGGGAAAACGGCAGGGACACGGCAGGCTGGACAAAGAGACTTATCAGGGATTTGGAGGGCTGGATAGCATGCGCGCACAGGCGCACCAACTATTACTTTACGCAGTTCCTGACGGGACATGGTTCGTTCGGTACGTACACGAAGCGTATTGGAAAGACGGTCGACGATCTGTGTAGGCTGTGCGGGGTGCAGGATAGCCCAGAACACGTCTACGCGGTCTGTGAGAGGTGGAATGATGAGAGGGCGGAGGTCGAGGAGACCATAGGCAGCCTGCCGGAGATCGAGGAGATGGTTTCTGCGATGATCCAGGAGGAGAAATGCTGGAAAGGACTCTATTCCTATGTAACGGAGGTTATGAAACGGAAGGAACGAGAGGACAGAGAGTGGGAGAGAGCGCAAGTAGCAGAGGAGTGACGTAGAGAGCGGATAGTCAAAGGATCACCGACGTCCGGGCGAAAAGCCTTTTCCGGGGATCCCAAAATGACTAAAGAGGAGGGAGGTTTAGTGGGTGCGAACCCCACACAAATCGGTAGCATTGCACCCGCCCGCTACCGAGAAGGCTGGTAGAGCTTCCTCCCTACCTCGAGGGCAAAAAAAAAAAAAAAAAAAAAAAAAAAAGAGGTTAGGTTAGGTTAGGTTAGGTTAGGTTAGGTTAGGTTAGGTTAGGTTAGGTTAGGTTAGGTTAGGTTAGGTTAGGTTAGGTTAGGTTAGGTTAGGTTAGGTTAGGTTAGGTTAGGTTAGGTTAGGTTAGGTTAGGTTAGGTTAGGTTAGGTTAGGTTAGGTTAGGTTAGGTTAGGTTAGGTTAGGTTAGGTTAGGTTAGGTTAGGTTAGGTTAGGTTAGGTTAGGTTAGGTTAGGTTAGGTTAGGTTAGGTTAGGTTAGGTTAGGTTAGGTTAGGTTAGGTTAGGTTAGGTTAGGTTAGGTTAGGTTAGGTTAGGTTAGGTTAGGTTAGGTTAGGTTAGGTTAGGTTAGGTTAGGTTAGGTTAGGTTAGGTTAGGTTAGGTTAGGTTAGGTTAGGTTAGGTTAGGTTAGGTTAGGTTCCCCCACTGGGTCAGCACCTTGTCGTGGTGTGGGGGCTTGTAGTAGCTGCATCGATTCCCTGAAGCTCCGCGACTGGAACTCCGGTTCCTGGTAGGGTCACCACCCATGTCGATGAGCTTAGGGAGGAGTGGCGAAACTAAGACTGACCACTTTCACCTCATGGCAGGACCAGACATAGTCCTTCCATATATCCCCTTTACCTGAAGTAGCATCAGTGCTGCTACATCTCCCTTATTCCTCCTCCGATGCTATTAGGTTTACCGAGGGCTTGGAGGCACTCCTTTTTTTTTCCCCTCCCAGGATGGAAATACGGTACGACATGGCATCACCAGAAAGAGATGTGTGCGAGGCACTGCTCTTGTTTATTTTTTATCACTATGGAAGGTACAAAAGAAGAAAAATTGGTTACGGTGCAGGGGCTGGATACCCCAGTACCGGTCGGTGAGGGTGGTGGTGAAGCGGGCCCCCCCCGACCGTCATCAAGCAACCGCGGGTCGACCTCTGTGGGCAGTCAGGCAGGGTCGGCTAAATCTACTACTGACAGTAGTGAAGCAGAAGAGGGTGAGGCTGAGAGAGCCAATCCTTTTGTAATATCTAGAAAGATTAAAAGAACACCCCCGAAAATAATTGGGGAAAGAGAAAAAGAGGTGCAGTCAGAAGGAAAAAAGTTTTTGCCTGACGATTATGTGGACTCGCCAAGGCCAGCGAACAAGGAAACCCCTTCAGAATTGCGATGGGAGGAGATTATCGGTGCAAGCCCATTGCAAACCATGTCAGCGCCACCAAGCGTGGAAACAGACACATCAGTAAGTGATGAGGAACTCGATGCTACTATTGTGAACCGCACCAGATACGGAAGGAAACCAGGTTCTAAAGGCAGGGCGACGAAAAGGAAAGCTCTGTCATCACCAGAACTGGATAGACAAGACGAGAAGATAAAGGAACTGGAGAAAGAACTGAAAGCAACGGAGACTACGATGAAAATCCTGATGGAAGACATTAAAATGATGGAAGAGGAAAAACAAAAAAGAAACCAATCAAATGATAAGGAGAGAAATGAAAACGACGAGACAATTAGAAGATTAAGAGAAGAAATCAAAGAATTTAAGGAGCGAGAAAAGAAACAAATTGAGGACCAGGAAACAGGAAAAAAACTCAAAGATCTTATCAGAGGAATTCAAAAAAATGGGAAGGAGGGTCACAGATTAGTGGCAGAAAACCCAAACACAAAACGAGAAATAAAGGAAATAATAAACCGCATATATAACATCGGCGCACAATTGAATGATAAACATCTGCTAGATTTCATCGAAAAACCTACCTATGCGAATATCAATCTCAAAAAAGAGATAGGAACACAAACACAATCACAGGAAGAAATGGAAATAGAGGAAAAAATTAGAGAAATAAGAAGTAAAATGACGCAGAACATGAGTAAGGAACAACTGGAAGACCTGTTGAGTCGTAAATGGCCAAATGAGGCTTACGCGACGAAAATAGAAAGAACCTCAATCACAGAAATTGAGGGTGAAAAAGACATTGCCCTAGATGCCGATTTTAATACAAAAAGAGACTCAAGACTAACACGAAGATTAGCAACTGGATCAAGGAAAATGAAGGATATGCTGAAGAGGGGTAAGCCGGAGAACGGAGAAATAATATATAGAAGAGTATGTGCAGTAGTAGGAGATGAGGAAGGAGAAACAAACGAAGAACTGTACACATTCTTCATAGGCATAGAAGAACAGGAAGAAAACCCTGAGACACATCTGAACATATACAAGGCGATGACCAAATTTAAAAACATATGCGAGGTTAGAGGTAGAGGTGATGTGCACGTAGCATTTCAAACAGATAAAGAGAACGGGATGGTAAGAAAAGCTACTGAATGTGCTTTCCTGGGTTATAAGGGAGAAATAACAATCCACAATGTAGGTGGTACACAGGAAACCGAAAACCAGAGAGAAAGAGATAAGGACGACGCGATTATAATAAATTCTGACGGAAAACAATCATATTCTGATCTTGTAAAGCGGATAAAACAAGACATAGGTGATACAAGCACAGATAAGGACAAAATTAAAACGGTGAGACAAACAGCAAACGGAAATGTGCTGATAAGAATGGAAAGGGGACATGCGAATAATCTTGCAGATAAACTGAAGGCAAAAATGGAAGATGTTAAAATAAAAACCGTGGGTTCAAAGAGGGACTCGGTATACATCATAGATCTGGACATCACATGTACGGTTGCCCAAATAGAAGCAGCTACAGAAAAAGCGCTGGGAATAGCCCAAGGCTCAGGGCGCATTGAAGTAAAAAATCTGAGGAATCAAAGCAGGGGCCAACTCCGAGCAACGGTAATAGGACCCCCGGAAATTATAAGAAATGTGCTCAAATTGAAGAACCTGAGAGTGGGCTTAGGCCAAGGAAGGATAGTGGAGAAGAAAGAGGATGACCGATGCCACAAATGCTGGCTAGAAAATCATAAGGCCTATCAATGCACAGGTCCGGATCGAAGCGACACATGTAGGAAATGTGGGAACAAAGGCCACTTTATGACAGAGTGCACAGCGGAGAAGACCTTTTGTGTGATCTGCCAAGTAGAAGGACATATCGCGGGTAGCCGACGGTGCGAAGATAACACCGAAAAAATCAAGAGGATTGAACATAGCACGCAGGCGACTGCAGGAAAGAAATCAAAGAGAGAAACGGGAGGAGAACTTCGGGTTCAAAATGTATAAACCGTTGAAAAGAATGAATTTGGGAGTATGTTCATACGGTGGAGTGAATAAGTCTTTGAAAATTTCACATTCAAGATCAAGAGATTTTAATGGCCCTTTACACCATAAGACGACAAACTATTTTATCTATACATCAGTTTTAAAATTTGTACATAAATATTTATTATTTTATTTATTTCATTGTGAAGTGTTGTGGAAAACCTTAAATAGTCGAAATGCTGCGCATATTGCAATTAAATTTGGGTAGGGCAAGAGCTGCACATGATATGACCTGGGAAGAAGCCCTCAAGAGTAAAACAGATATCATAATTATATCTGAGCCCAACAAAAAGATGGGAGTAGAGAAAGGGTGGATCATGGACGTAAAGAAAGATATTGCCATAGTTATACGTAATAAAAATGTGGAAATAGATGAGATCAAGAAAAAAGAAAGTTACGTCTACATCAAGATGTATGGAATTTATTTATACGCTGCCTATATATCCCCAAATATATCTATGGAACTTTATAAGCGGAAACTGGACGAGATCTTTGTGGAGATCTCGAAACACCCAAATGATTCCATGTTGGCTGGTGATATAAACTCCAAGTCATCTCTGTGGGGATCCCCCCTCACAGACGAACGTGGAGATCACGTGGAAAACTGGATGGCACAACTGTCGTGGATAGCAAATAATACAGGATATCATACTTTTGAGCGTGGAACGTCCAGAAGCCATATTGATGTCACATTGAGTTCAGAAAGCATTGCAAGGTCAATAAAAGGATGGCAAATTGAGTATACAAACCCATTCACTCATCATGGACAAATACATTTCAATATAAAAACTAGAAAAAAAATAAAGATACCAGAAATAAAAAAACTATACCTAAATATCAGAGATTATATCATTAAGCTGAAGGAAATGAATGAAGAAAGTAGCGGAGACGTTTACCAAAATATTTTACGAATATATAAAGAATGCACGGCCGAAGAAAAACGATCATTTAATGAGAGACCTTATTGGTGGAATGACGACATAGAGGAGAGCAGAAGAAAGTATATAGAATTGAGGAGACTATATACCCGCCGAAGAAACAATGGAGAATCGCAGCTTGAGTTTTTGAATGAAATGAGAGAGCAAAGAAACCTGATGAAGAAATTGATACGAACATCGAAAAAGAAAAAATGGTACGATATTCTCGACAATCTTGAGAATGACATTTGGGGCGAGGGATATAAGATTGTTACAGGCACTTTCATGACAGGAAAAATCAGGAAAAATGACACACCAGATACCAGTGAAGAGAAGAAAAAAGATCTTGAAAGAGTTATTCCCACACACGGAAAGGTTACCAGCTAGCGTCGGGGGAAATATAGACAACCCGGATCTTTTCACAACCACAGAACTAGAAGTTGCCGTGAAAACTATGAAAAATGGTAAGGCTCCAGGCCCAGATGGTCTCACGGTGGAAGCACTGAAGTTGGCGTGCAAAATAGTACCGAACAAAGTCCTGGATAAGTTGAATGGGCATTTCGAAAAGCAGGAATTTCCGGATGCATGGAAAATAGCACGTGTATTATTAATCCCAAAGGAGGGCAAGGATCTCAGCCAATCGTCTAGTTATAGACCCATATGTCTCATCAATACTATGGGCAAATTATATGAAAGATTGATTGTGAACAGACTGAATGAAGAAATGGAGGCGAAACGAGTGATCTCACCAAGCCAGCATGGTTTCAGGAGAGGACACTCAACGGTGACCGCAATCATGCAACTTAAGGAGAAAATAACGGCCTCAAAGGCAAAATGGTGTATTGTGGTGACTGTGGACATAAAAAATGCCTTCAACACGGCCAGATGGGACCACATTTTGCAGAGTCTCAATGAGGTGGGAATAAACAAAGGTCTCGTGAGATGTATAGAAGATTACTTCAGAGATAGAATCGTAAAATCGGGGATAGTATCGCACAGATGCTCTATGGGAGTACCTCAAGGCTCTATTAAGGGACCACCCCTATGGAATGCCATGTATAACGGGGTATTTATGCTGCCATATGACCGGGCAGTACTAGCAGTGGGATACGCCGATGATTTGCTCTTCCTGGTGGAGGGGGAAAGAGAGGCGGACGTAAAAGATAGGGCGGAAAACACGCTACGCATGGCAGTACTTTGGATGAACAGCAGAGGGCTGGAGATCGCGCCCCAAAAAACTGAGATGACCGTGATCAGGGGTCCTAGAAGCTCCAAATCCTTCGCGATAACGATAGAGGGAGTGAAAATAAATGCTAAGCCCACTCTCAAATACCTCGGAGTGATCCTTGGGAAAAACTTGAATTTTTCAGAACACGTAAACTACGTGGTAGAAAAGGCCTCCAAGAAGTGCGCGCAATTACAACGGATAATGCCAAACGTTAGAGGCCCAAGTTATTGTAGACGAAAACTCCTTTGTGGAGTTATACATAGTATTATCCTTTACGCGGCACCAGCATGGAGAGAGGCCATAAAAGTGGAGAAGAACTGTCGAAAACTAATTAGTACCCAAAGAAAGGGCTTACTCAGGGCGGCAGCCGCATACAGAACGGTCTCAGCAGACGCAGTGCAGATAATAGCGGGTTTTCCGCCGGTCGATCTAATGATCGGGGAGAGGTGTTTTCTCTTTAAAGTGGGGGGCCGCCTGATGGGGAACAAGAGGATGGCCCGGGAAAGAACCTTCAGAAGCTGGCAGGCTAGGTGGGAGAAGGAGAACAGGACGGCAGTCTGGACCAGGCAGCTGATAAAGAGCATAAAACCATGGATAACCTGTTCACATAGAACAACAAACTATTACTTCACCCAGTTCCTTTCTGGCCATGGTTCATATGGAACCTTCACCTATAGGATAGGAAAGACAACAGATGATCTATGTCGGAGGTGTGCCTGTAGGGACAGCCCTGAACATGTTTTATATGAATGTACCCGATGGGCAAACGAGAGAGACATGTTAATTGGGGAGATAGGTAGTTTGCCAGAGATCAGCCAGATTATACCTCGAATGATAGAATCTGAGGCGTACTGGAGAAAAATGTTTGGCTTCATTACGGGAATAATGTGTAAGAAAGAGAGGGAGGATAGGGAGGCGGAAGAGGCCTCACGCTGAAGGTGAAGATTACACCGGATTACGCACCTGAAGCTTACGGGCTTATCGCCTTTTCCAGGTGGCGAAAATATCCGGGGAAAGAGGAGGGTGGTTTAGTGGGTGCAAGTCCCACACGAATCCGCAGCACATAGAACATCTACTAGGCCCGCTGCGGAGAAGGCATTAGCTTCCCCCTACCTCAGGGCCGAAAAAAAAAAAAAAAAAAAAAAAAAAAAAAAAAAAAAAAAAGGTTAGGTTAGGTTAGGTTAGGTTAGGTTAGGTTAGGTTAGGTTAGGTTAGGTTAGGTTAGGTTAGGTTAGGTTAGGTTAGGTTAGGTTAGGTTAGGTTAGGTTAGGTTAGGTTAGGTTAGGTTAGGTTAGGTTAGGTTAGGTTAGGTTAGGTTAGGTTAGGTTAGGTTAGGTTCCCGTGAGGAGAGAAAACTCCCATCGGGCGCCTCCCCAGGTGGCGGATAGGGGGATGCCTCCCAGATATGGGTGGTACCGGGGAAATCAAATACCCGGGGCGGACCAAATCTGCGCTGCCTTGCGCATAGAGAAACGGACCTCAAAGGCTAAGGGAAGGAAAACCCCGACAGAAAACCAAGGACAGGTTACCCGGTACGAACATAGCATGAAATAGGATTAGGGGATGTGTGCGTTGCACTGCCCCTACACAACTATGGAACAATGGACGGAAACAATGAAAATAGGTCTACGGTGCAGGGGAGGGAAACCCCAGTACCGGTCGAGGAAGGTGGTAAAGCAGGCCAACCTCGATCGAAATCCAGCAACTGTGGGACGTCTTCGATAGGGAACCAGGTCGGAACGTCTAATACTACTGGAACCAGGGGAGGAGGAAAGAAGAAGAAGAAATGGGCTTCACAGGAAGTAATTCCGCAGAAGCAGGAAGAGAAGAAGGAGTTGCCCGGGGACGATATAAATCCCTTCAAGAAATCGGTGAAAATTCAGAGAACTCCACAAAAAGAGAATAAAATGGAGTCTGACGGCGGAGAAGAGAAGGAAACATCCAAAGAAAGTGAGTTTGAAGGAGCATGCGAAAGTGTGCAGATGGGGAATCTGAACGAGGGAGAGGAACGCATAGCGGGAGTAAATATTAAAACAAGTACTCCAACAGACAACGATGGAACCTTTTTCGAGTGGCTTTTAGAGCAGAAACCACTGAAAAGGAAAAGAGAGGAGACCCCACCGAATCTTAGCATAGATGCGGGGACATATAACAAAATGATGGAGACACTGCAGGAAGTAATAGCGGGTATGGTCTCAGTACTTGGGATGGAAAAAGGATTCAGTGACGAGGTGGCTGGGAAATTGAAGGAATGGAAGATGAAACTCGAAACAGAAATCTACGGACTCCAGAAGGATAAGAAAGAAATCGAAACTCGAGATTTCGGAACGCAGGCAACCCCGGAAGAGATAGAAAATAACATCTCTATAAATGCCATCAGAAGGAGGATAGAGGATGATATGGAGCTGGAGAAAGTGGTGGACCTGATCAGCCACGATTGGCCGGAGGCAGCCTTCAGACACAGCGTAGTCAGTTCCAGTGTCACAAGCCCAGATGTCGAAGGAGAAATCTTGGTGTTGGCTCCGTTCGATGAATTCCAGGAGATCAGACTGTTGAGACCCCTGTTGGGAAACTCTAAAAGAGTTTTTCACCACGTTAAGCAGGGAAAAATAAAGGAGAATGACTTAATAAGACATACAACAGAAGGAACCGCATTCATAAACGGGGAAGACTATAATGACACAAACAACGTGTACCTAGCGGGGTTGGCAGGCAAGGATGCGAGCGAAGAGAACCAGGTCCAGAGCCTGTACAAGGTCTGTAAAAAAATAAAAGAAAACTGGCCTGGGGAGGATCTTTTTGAACGGCACTTCGTTATTCTGAACAAACTCCCCTTGGAGACAAAGAGAAAAATGCTTGAATGCATGTTCCCCAACTGGAAGGGGAAAATAACCCTACACGAAAGGAATGTCCCAAAAATAGGAGAAAGAGAGAATAGGAGAGAATTCGGTTCGGAGGCGGTACTGGTGGAAAGGCCAGAATACCTCACGTATGCCCAGATGGTGAATAACCTGAAGAAAACTGTCAAGGAGGACGATGAGATCGCCAAAAATATAGACGGCATCAGGGAGACAAGGGATGGACATCTTCTTGTCGAAATAAGAAAGGGAAGCAATGCGGGGGGTGAAGTCTACGAAAAAATAAAAACCACAACGCAATTAGGACATGTGAGGAGGCTATCGGGTGCAGCGTCAAAAAAGGCCGTCAACGTCTATGGAATTGACATAGACGTTGGGGAAAAAGAAATAATAAAGAGAATAAAAGAAGAATTAAACATAAAGGAAACGGATTCTGAAGTGGAATTACGAGCCCTGAGACCGATGATGGCGGGAAGACAGGCTGCTACGATTCTAGCAAGGCCCGAAAACATTAAGCGACTCCTGCACATGGGAACAATTAAAATTGGGCTATCCCGGGCTCAAATAAGAGAGAGGAAAGAAATCTCCAAATGCAATAAATGCTGGATGGAGGGGCATCAAATAAAGGACTGCGAAGGCGAAGACAGGAGAGACCTCTGCAGAAACTGCGCCGAACCAGGACACAAGGTTCAAAAATGTGAAAATAAACCCTTCTGTGCGGTGTGCAAAAAGGTGGGGCACAGAACGGGAGGCGGCAGATGTAAAGGGGCTGCGGAAGCGAAGGAGGGGACTCCCGAACAACTGGGAGCTAAAGTGGTGGAAAGCATCCATAATGCTGACGGCAGCTGACGGAGTGCACAGCAGCGGGGTAAGGTACTCGTTGGTATCGTCTATACCCATTAACCCATGCCTGAGTACATTTCATTATCTGTCGAATTGCATCGGCCCTATACACCAAGTGCACAGAAATTTATCATCTCCTCTAATTGAGTGTATAATGTTATCAGCTTTCTGCACCGGAAATATCATAACTTATGTTTTTATTTATACACCTAATTTATTTCATGGGCCTTTTACACCCGAGCGTTATATTGAACTGTTTGTCTTTACTGAAACACCTATTTTATATCTACAACTGTTTTTAATCATGTACATATTAAGTTATTATTTTATCTATATTTTTGTTAATTTATTAAGTGTGCAAGTGGAACAAGATTATCGGGGGTCGAGTGAGGATCGCGTGGAGTCTCCCTAATTTACAATGCTCTTGATTATGCAAACAAACCTAGGTAGGTCAAAAAATGCCCACGATATGATGTGGAAGATGGCACTAGAAAAAAACGCCGATATAATAATCATCTCCGAGCCAAATAAAAGACTTTGCACGACCCAGGGTTGGATCACGGACAAGCTGGTGAATGTTGCTGTAGTGATAAGAAATAAAAGCCTCCAAATAGAGAAGGTGGAAATGGCAGAAGGCTACGTCTATATCCATGTGGAAAAATTTCACATAATTACCACATATATTTCACCAAACGTGGACATCACAAAGTATAAGAGGCACATGGACTCAGTTTTTGAGAGGGCCGGGCGCCACAGAAACTCCATCATACTGGGTGATATAAACTCTAAATCGCCAGCGTGGGGGTCAGCCTCAGCCGATGCAAGGGGGGAATACGTCGAGGAATGGCTCTCTCAAACAGGGTGGACGGCAGTGAACAACGGGGCCCCAACTTTCATAAGAGGGACGTCAAGTTCCCACATTGACGTCACGATGGTGCCAGACCACCTTGTGTCCGACATAAAGAACTGGAAAGTCCATAATGAGAACCCCTTCACTTTCCACGGTCACATTTACTTCACTTTAGCCATCAAGGGCAGAAATAAAAATGCCAAAGTGAAGAAATACGTATTTAAAGAAAATATATTCATAGGAATTCTGAACCAAATGGGACAGGCACCCCCGGAGAATATATACAGCAGCATTCTGCGGGCTTTCGAAGAAGCTTCCGATACGGTTGGTCACAACGAACCAGCCAAGGTTCCATATTGGTGGAACGAGGAGATCCAGGAAGGGAGGAGGGCATATTTCCATTGGAACAGGAAATTGATGAGGTGTAGACACCTGAATTACTCGGAATCAAACCTGAGAGCCTTAGAAAGGAGAGTAAAACAATTAAAGAAAACCCTAAAACAGAGCATAAATGCTTCCAAAAGATCGTGCTGGAGAGAACTGTTGAACGACCTCGAGCATGATATATGGGGCGAAGCGTACCAGATAACAGTGAAGAAGCTGAAAGCGGGGAAGATGCCCTTCTCCCTTTCAGTGAGAAGAAGAAGGGAGATTCTGCGTGACCTCTTTCCGGCTACCGAGGATGAATGGAATCGGACCAGTGAGTGTGCTGAGGAGTTCGAGCCCATTACAGTGGGGGAAATAGCCGAGGCCATGAGCAAAATGAAGAGTGGAAAGGCTCCGGGACCTGACAAAATAACGGTTGAGGCGCTAAGGCTGGCGGTAAAAACCATTCCAGACAAACTAAAGGAAATGTTTAACTCCCTGCTACTGGGGCAAGCGTTCCCGAAAGAATGGAAGGTGGCACGTCTGACGCTTATACCAAAAAGGGACAAGGACCTCTCCCTATCTTCGTCATTCAGACCGATATGCCTGTTGAGCGTGGTTGGAAAGCTGTACGAGCGGATAATGACGAGCAGGCTTATCGAGGAGCTGGAAGAGGGGGGACAGCTATCGAATAGTCAGCATGGCTTCAGAAGGGAGAGGTCAACAACGACCGCAATAAGATCACTCAAGGGAAAAATTGATGCATCTAAGGCCAAATGGTGCATTGTGCTCACCCTAGATGTGAAAAATGCCTTCAACACCATAAGATGGAGCCATATAGTTGAAGAACTAAAAAAAAGGCGGGTGAGCAAATACCTGGTGAGGTGGGTGGAGTCCTACTTCGAGGAGAGATATGTAACGATGGGGAGCGTTAGGCACAAGTGCCATCTAGGAGTCCCACAGGGATCAGTGGTCGGACCTACCCTATGGAACGTAGGATACGACGGTGTGCTGAGGCTACCGTATGAGGAGGGCGTGCAGCCATTAGCCTACGCCGATGACCTTGTCTTGACGGTGGAGGCGGAGGACGGAGAAGGGGCGAAGCGGAGGGCGGAGCGTTCAGTGGAAATGATCCTGGCATGGATGGAGTCGGGGGGGTTGGAGGTGGCGGCTCAGAAGACCGAAGTGCTGGTTGTGAAGGGACCCAGGCATATTGGGGATTTCCGAATAAATGTGGCCCAAAACGAAGTGAAACCGGTCAAGGAGATCAAATATCTGGGGGTAGTCCTGAGGAGGGGAATGGACTTCGCAGGTCACATTAACGAGATTGTGAGAAAAGCCTCTGAGAAGGTCGGGATAATGGGGAGACTGCTGCCAAATATCGGTGGGCCTGCATACTGCCGCCGCCGGGTGCTGTGCGCTATTATGCACAGCGTCATCATGTACGCTGCCCCAGTCTGGCGTGAGGTTTTAAAAAAGGGTAAGCAGAAAATGCAACTCACAAGCCTGCAGAGGAAGGGCCTCCTCAGGGTTGCCTCCGCATATCGCACGGTGTCGGCGGAGGCGGTGCAGGTGATCGCGGGCTTTCCGCCAGTTGATCTAATGGTCGCTGAGGTGTGTTTCCTCTACACCGTTGGGGGAAGGCTGGAGGGTAACAGGAGGATGGCGAGGAGGAGAACCATCAGAAAGTGGCAGGACAGATGGTCGGGAGCGAGCGATAAAGCGCAGTGGACTCGGAGGCTGATACCCGACATACAAAAATGGGTGGAGTGCGAACATAGAACAACGGGGTATTATTTCACCCAGTTCCTGACGGGACACGGGTCTTTCGGCACCTTCACAAATAAAATTGGAAAGACCACAACAGACCTCTGCCTGAGGTGTGGGGTGAGGGACAGCCCGGAGCATGTGTTGCTCCAATGTAGGAGATGGCAGCAGG
This sequence comes from Adalia bipunctata, assembly GCA_910592335.1. Lineage (NCBI taxonomy): Eukaryota > Metazoa > Arthropoda > Insecta > Coleoptera > Coccinellidae > Adalia > Adalia bipunctata. The sequence goes on along the minus strand of CAJUZD010000049.1, from coordinate 24,477 downwards.
AGAGAGCACTGCTCCTGACAAAAATCCAGAGTCTGCCTGACATAGAGGAGGTAATACCACGCATGCTGGAGAACACCAAGTATTGGACAGCGATGTACCAGTATGTCACATCAGTGATGGAAATGAAGGAAAAGGAGGATAGGGAGAGGGAAAACCAGCCGGGGAGGAGGTGAGAACAACAAACGGCCTATAGCTGATGAACGGACATAGACGTCTATTTCCAGCTATAAAGGTCAGTGAAAGAGGAGGGGGTTTTAGCTGGGTGAAAGTCCCGCACGCACTCACGGCATTGCACAGCCCAGCCGTTAGAGGAAGGCATTAGCTTTCCCCCTACCTCAGGGCAAAAAAAAAAAAAAAAAAAAAGGTTAGGTTAGGTTAGGTTAGGTTAGGTTAGGTTAGGTTAGGTTAGGTTAGGTTAGGTTAGGTTAGGTTAGGTTAGGTTAGGTTAGGTTAGGTTAGGTTAGGTTAGGTTGTCTACGGACATACCGCGTTGAGAATGCCAGTTCCCGTAAGATCACTGAAGCCAAGCAGCGTCGGGCGCGGTTAGTACTTGGATGGGTGACCGCTTGGGAACACCGCGTACTGTAGACCTTTAAGTGACTATGACTTTCTTGGCCCCTGGAATTTTCAGACTCTGGGTAGACCCAAGGAGTAACGTTAGTACTTAAAAACATGGCAACTATGGCTTAACTGGCCCCTTGAACCTGAGGACGGATCGAGGTAGACCCAGTGAGTAACGTTAGTACTCCATGTAACCCCATCCCAATCCCAAATATCCTCTCAGACAATAAAGGTCTTAACAGACCAGGGTACACGGTAACTGCTTGGACAAGGAGTTACCGACAAATGTATCAAGACCCTCCGGGGATCTATACCTGTTGTTAATAGTTCCGTGAAATAAGCCAGGTGAAACTTCGGAACAATGGTCAGCTGCAGTCTCGCAGGTCCTCATAATGTGAGACGGCGGTGGGACCATTCGCGGGCTCGGGACGCTCCTCCTATCACCCCACAACTCCTTGGGGAGGAGATACCGGATAGTCTGGGTGCGCGCTCTGAAGAGTTCCAAGTACTTGGAGATCCAGTAGAGTGCCCACTAAAACAAAGTGCGACAGTAATAGTCGGTGTCCTCCGTCTATGCTATCGCGCTGAGGAGGGGGTTTTAGTGGGTTAGAGTCCCACACAAATCTAGGAGCATCGCACACGCCCGCTCCTAGAGATGGTCATGATGCTTCCCCCCTGCCTCATTGGGCACAAAAAAAAAAAAAAAAAAAAAAGGTTAGGTTAGGTTAGGTTAGGTTAGGTTAGGTTAGGTTAGGTTAGGTTAGGTTAGGTTAGGTTAGGTTAGGTTAGGTTAGGTTAGGTTAGGTTAGGTTAGGTTAGGTTAGGTTAGGTTAGGTTAGGTTAGGTTAGGTTAGGTTAGGTTAGGTTAGGTTAGGTTAGGTTAGGTTAGGTTAGGTTAGGTTAGGTTAGGTTAGGTTAGGTTAGGTTAGGTTAGGTTAGGTTAGGTTAGGTTAGGTTAGGTTAGGTTAGGTTAGGTTAGGTTAGGTTAGGTTAGGTTAGGTTAGGTTAGGTTAGGTGAGGTTAGGTTAGGTTAGGTTAGGTTAGGTTAGGTTAGGTTAGGTTAGGTTAGGTTAGGTTAGGTTAGGTTAGGTTAGGTTAGGTTAGGTTAGGTTAGGTTAGGTTAGGTTAGGTTAGGTTAGGTTAGGTTAGGTTAGGTTAGGTTAGGTTAGGTTAGGTTAGGTTAGGTTAGGTTAGGTTAGGTTAGGTTAGGTTCCCGTACGTGGTCATCACCTTGTCGTGGTGTACGGGCTTAAGTAATTGGAAGGAATCCTAAAAATCAATTTTAGGAGAACTTCCAATGAAAACTAAGAATGACCAAAACATGGCAACTATGGCTCTCTTGGCCCCTCGTATCTGAGGACTCGGGGTAGACCCAAAGAGCAACGTTAGTACCCATGTAACCCCATCCCAATCCCAAAAATCCTCCCATCCCAATCCCAAAAAATCCTCCCACCTCATAGGTTCCCAACCCCACAGGATGGATAACACGTTGACGACCCAGCACGAGGGATGTGTGCAGAGTAGGTTTAGTGTTTTACAGAAATAGAAAAAGAAGCGAAAGAAACAAAGAAGACGGAAGAGAGGACATCAAATCAGGAAAGAAAACCAGGAAGGAAGAATAACAAATACGATCCCCACCAGGCTGAAAAGACCCAGAATACGCTATAGACAGAGCAAACAAGAAGAGACTCCGGGCGGAGAGAAGTAACTATGACTCAGTTGGCCCCTGGAATCTACAGACTCTGGGTAGACCCAAGGAGTAACGTTAGTACTTCTGAAGTAATCATGGCTCTCTTGGCCCCTCGTATCTGAGGACTCGGGGTAGACCCCAAAGAGCAACGTAAGTGCTTCACAAGTAACTATGATTCACTTGGCCCCTGGAGGCTGCTGACTCTGGGTAGACCCAAGGAGTAACGTTAGTACTTCACAACACACAACACACTTCCCGAAACCAAACTCCTTTCGAATCCCAGGGCTCGAGTCTAAGCGTGCGCTTAGATTGTGACATCTTTGCGACCCACCCCTAGGCTAAACGACCTAGAAGACGCTGGAGACCGAGCTAGCAAGAAAAGGCGAGCAAGAGAAAGCGGCGTGGTTAACTATGGCTTACTTGGCCCCCCGGGTCCGCTGACAAGGGGTAGACCCAAGAAGTAATGTTAGCACCACATGCAGGGAACAACTATGACTCACTTGGCCCCCTGTAATCACAGACACAGGGTAGACCCAAGGAGTAACGTTAGAGTTTCGAACGTGGAGAACTTGCATCTGGCCTACGCCTCACAGGCAACCCGGGCGTGGACACAAGGAGTTACGACTCACTTTTCCCCTCGGGCTGAAGGCCAATGCATGAATCAGAGTGACTATGACCCACTTGGCCCCCCGAATCCTTGGACTCGGGGCAGACCCAAGGAGTAACGTTAATGTCTGACGGAAACCGCACTCATAGCTCAATTCCCGAGGGATCAGGGCCACGGCATGCTATCGGGGAGTTAGTAATTGACGAACTGATAGTGAGCCGGACAAGACCCCCGAGGATCTATACCTGGTGTTAGAGTTCTGACGCAAAAGCCAGGTGAAAATACGAAACTGGGTCAACAACGGACAGTGGACTCCTCACAAGTTCTTTGTGAGACCGCAAACTACACTTCCCGAACCCAAACTCCTTTCGAATCCCAGGGCTCGAGTCTAAGCGTGCGCCTAGATTGTGACATCTTTGCGACCCACCCCTAGGCTAAACGACCTAGAAGACGCTGGAGACCGAGCTAGCAAGAAAAGGCGAGCATGAGAAGGCGGCGTGGTTAACTATGGCTTACTTGGCCCCCCGGGTCCGCTGACAAGGGGTAGACCCAAGAAGTTATGTTAGCACCACATGCAGGAAACAACTATGACTCACTTGGCCCCCTGTAATCAAAGACACAGGGTAGACCCAAGGAGTAACGTTAGAGTTTCGAACGTGGAAAACTTGCATCTGGCCTACGCCACACAGGCAACCCGAGCGTGGACACAAGGAGTTACGACTCACTTTTCCCCTCGGGCTGAAGGCCACTGCATGAATCAGAGTGACTATGACCCACTTGGCCCCCCGAATCCTCGGACTCGGGGCAGACCCAAGGAGTAACGTTAATGTCTGACGGAAACCGCACTCATAGCTCAATCCCCGAGGGACCAGGGCCACGGCATGCTATCGGGGAGTCAGTAATTGACAAACTGATAGTGAGCCGGTCAAGACCTTCCGAGGATCTATACCTGGTGTTAGAGTTCCGTTGCAAAAAAGCCAGGTGAAAATACGGAACTGGGTCAACAACAGACAGTGGACCCCTCACAAGTTCTTTGTGAGACCGCAAACTGTGAGACCTGTCAGTCGAGGTGCGGGCTTCTTCCCCTCAATCCCTACATCCAAGGGGGGCAAGAGTCTGGGACTACCACGCAGAAACTTTACCGTGAAATATCAATTCCCTTGGTGTAGCCGGTTTAGTGCCTGCGCAAACCATCATAGTTGGAATCGGTGTCCTTGGGATTCCAACTAATAGATGGAGAGGAGGAGGTTTTAGTTGGGTTAGAGTCCCACACGAATCCCAGCATTGCACGCCCGCTGCGGAGAAGGCATGATGCTTTCCTCCTTCCTCAAGGGCACAAAAAAAAAAAAAAAAAAAAAAAAAAAAAAAATGGTTAGGTTAGGTTAGGTTAGGTTAGGTTAGGTTAGGTTAGGTTAGGTTAGGTTAGGTTAGGTTAGGTTAGGTTAGGTTAGGTTAGGTTAGGTTAGGTTAGGTTAGGTTAGGTTAGGTTAGGTTAGGTTAGGTTAGGTTAGGTTAGGTTAGGTTAGGTTAGGTTAGGTTAGGTTAGGTTAGGTTAGGTTAGGTTAGGTTAGGTTAGGTTAGGTTAGGTTAGGTTAGGTTAGGTTAGGTTAGGTTAGGTTAGGTTAGGTTAGGTTAGGTTAGGTTAGGTTAGGTTAGGTTAGGTTAGGTTAGGTTAGGTTAGGTTAGGTTAGGTTAGGTTAGGTTAGGTTAGGTTAGGTTAGGTTAGGTTAGGTTAGGTTAGGTTAGGTTAGGTTAGGTTAGGTTAGGTTAGGTTAGGTTAGGTTAGGTTAGGTTAGGTTAGGTTAGGTTAGGTTAGGTTAGGTTAGGTTAGGTTAGGTTAGGTTAGGTTAGGTTAGGTTAGGTTAGGTTAGGTTAGGTTAGGTTAGGTTAGGTTAGGTTAGGTTAGGTTAGGTTAGGTTAGGTTAGGTTAGGTTAGGTTAGGTTAGGTTAGGTTAGGTTAGGTTAGGTTAGGTTAGGTTAGGTTAGGTTAGGTTAGGTTAGGTTAGGTTAGGTTAGGTTAGGTTAGGTTAGGTTAGGTTAGGTTAGGTTAGGTTAGGTTAGGTTAGGTTAGGTTAGGTTAGGTTAGGTTAGGTTAGGTTAGGTTAGGTTAGGTTAGGTTAGGTTAGGTTAGGTTAGGTTAGGTTAGGTTAGGTTAGGTTAGGTTAGGTTAGGTTAGGTTAGGTTAGGTTAGGTTAGGTTAGGTTAGGTTAGGTTAGGTTAGGTTAGGTTAGGTTAGGTTAGGTTAGGTTAGGTTAGGTTAGGTTAGGTTAGGTTAGGTTAGGTTAGGTTAGGTTAGGTTAGGTTAGGTTAGGTTAGGTTAGGTTAGGTTAGGTTAGGTTAGGTTAGGTTAGGTTAGGTTAGGTTAGGTTAGGTTAGGTTAGGTTAGGTTAGGTTAGGTTAGGTTAGGTTAGGTTAGGTTAGGTTAGGTTAGGTTAGGTTAGGTTAGGTTAGGTTAGGTTAGGTTAGGTTAGGTTAGGTTAGGTTAGGTTAGGTTAGGTTAGGTTAGGTTAGGTTAGGTTAGGTTAGGTTAGGTTAGGTTAGGTTCCCCCACTGGGTCAGTACCCCCACTGGGTCAGCACCTTGTCGTGGTGTGGGGGCTTGTAGTAGCTGCATCGATTCCCTGAAGCTCCGCGACTGGAACTCCGGTTCCTGGTAGGGTCACCACCCATGTCGATGAGCTTAGGGAGGAGTGGCGAAACTAAGACTGACCACTTTCACCTCATGGCAGGACCAGACATAGTCCTTCCATATATCCCCTTTACCTGAAGTAGCATCAGTGCTGCTACATCTCCCTTATTCCTCCTCCGATGCTATTAGGTTTACCGAGGGCTTGGAGGCACTCCTTTTTTTTTCCCCTCCCAGGATGGAAATACGGTACGACATGGCATCACCAGAAAGAGATGTGTGCGAGGCACTGCTCTTGTTTATTTTTTATCACTATGGAAGGTACAAAAGAAGAAAAATTGGTTACGGTGCAGGGGCTGGATACCCCAGTACCGGTCGGTGAGGGTGGTGGTGAAGCGGGCCCCCCCCGACCGTCATCAAGCAACCGCGGGTCGACCTCTGTGGGCAGTCAGGCAGGGTCGGCTAAATCTACTACTGACAGTAGTGAAGCAGAAGAGGGTGAGGCTGAGAGAGCCAATCCTTTTGTAATATCTAGAAAGATTAAAAGAACACCCCCGAAAATAATTGGGGAAAGAGAAAAAGAGGTGCAGTCAGAAGGAAAAAAGTTTTTGCCTGACGATTATGTGGACTCGCCAAGGCCAGCGAACAAGGAAACCCCTTCAGAATTGCGATGGGAGGAGATTATCGGTGCAAGCCCATTGCAAACCATGTCAGCGCCACCAAGCGTGGAAACAGACACATCAGTAAGTGATGAGGAACTCGATGCTACTATTGTGAACCGCACCAGATACGGAAGGAAACCAGGTTCTAAAGGCAGGGCGACGAAAAGGAAAGCTCTGTCATCACCAGAACTGGATAGACAAGACGAGAAGATAAAGGAACTGGAGAAAGAACTGAAAGCAACGGAGACTACGATGAAAATCCTGATGGAAGACATTAAAATGATGGAAGAGGAAAAACAAAAAAGAAACCAATCAAATGATAAGGAGAGAAATGAAAACGACGAGACAATTAGAAGATTAAGAGAAGAAATCAAAGAATTTAAGGAGCGAGAAAAGAAACAAATTGAGGACCAGGAAACAGGAAAAAAACTCAAAGATCTTATCAGAGGAATTCAAAAAAATGGGAAGGAGGGTCACAGATTAGTGGCAGAAAACCCAAACACAAAACGAGAAATAAAGGAAATAATAAACCGCATATATAACATCGGCGCACAATTGAATGATAAACATCTGCTAGATTTCATCGAAAAACCTACCTATGCGAATATCAATCTCAAAAAAGAGATAGGAACACAAACACAATCACAGGAAGAAATGGAAATAGAGGAAAAAATTAGAGAAATAAGAAGTAAAATGACGCGGAACATGAGTAAGGAACAACTGGAAGACCTGTTGAGTCGTAAATGGCCAAATGAGGCTTACGCGACGAAAATAGAAAGAACCTCAATCACAGAAATTGAGGGTGAAAAAGACATTGCCCTAGTTGCCGATTTTAATACAAAAAGAGACTCAAGACTAACACGAAGATTAGCAACTGGATCAAGGAAAATGAAGGATATGCTGAAGAGGGGTAAGCCGGAGAACGGAGAAATAATATATAGAAGAGTATGTGCAGTAGTAGGAGATGAGGAAGGAGAAACAAACGAAGAACTGTACACATTCTTCATAGGCATAGAAGAACAGGAAGAAAACCCTGAGACACATCTGAACATATACAAGGCGATGACCAAATTTAAAAACATATGCGAGGTTAGAGGTAGAGGTGATGTGCACGTAGCATTTCAAACAGATAAAGAGAACGGGATGGTAAGAAAAGCTACTGAATGTGCTTTCCTGGGTTATAAGGGAGAAATAACAATCCACAATGTAGGTGGTACACAGGAAACCGAAAACCAGAGAGAAAGAGATAAGGACGACGCGATTATAATAAATTCTGACGGAAAACAATCATATTCTGATCTTGTAAAGCGGATAAAACAAGACATAGGTGATACAAGCACAGATAAGGACAAAATTAAAACGGTGAGACAAACAGCAAACGGAAATGTGCTGATAAGAATGGAAAGGGGACATGCGAATAATCTTGCAGATAAACTGAAGGCAAAAATGGAAGATGTTAAAATAAAAACCGTGGGTTCAAAGAGGGACTCGGTATACATCATAGATCTGGACATCACATGTACGGTTGCCCAAATAGAAGCAGCTACAGAAAAAGCGCTGGGAATAGCCCAAGGCTCAGGGCGCATTGAAGTAAAAAATCTGAGGAATCAAAGCAGGGGCCAACTCCGAGCAACGGTAATAGGACCCCCGGAAATTATAAGAAATGTGCTCAAATTGAAGAACCTGAGAGTGGGCTTAGGCCAAGGAAGGATAGTGGAGAAGAAAGAGGATGACCGATGCCACAAATGCTGGCTAGAAAATCATAAGGCCTATCAATGCACAGGTCCGGATCGAAGCGACACATGTAGGAAATGTGGGAACAAAGGCCACTTTATGACAGAGTGCACAGCGGAGAAGACCTTTTGTGTGATCTGCCAAGTAGAAGGACATATCGCGGGTAGCCGACGGTGCGAAGATAACACCGAAAAAATCAAGAGGATTGAACATAGCACGCAGGCGACTGCAGGAAAGAAATCAAAGAGAGAAACGGGAGGAGAACTTCGGGTTCAAAATGTATAAACCGTTGAAAAGAATGAATTTGGGAGTATGTTCATACGGTGGAGTGAATAAGTCTTTGAAAATTTCACATTCAAGATCAAGAGATTTTAATGGCCCTTTACACCATAAGACGACAAACTATTTTATCTATACATCAGTTTTAAAATTTGTACATAAATATTTATTATTTTATTTATTTCATTGTGAAGTGTTGTGGAAAACCTTAAATAGTCGAAATGCTGCGCATATTGCAATTAAATTTGGGTAGGGCAAGAGCTGCACATGATATGACCTGGGAAGAAGCCCTCAAGAGTAAAACAGATATCATAATTATATCTGAGCCCAACAAAAAGATGGGAGTAGAGAAAGGGTGGATCATGGACGTAAAGAAAGATATTGCCATAGTTATACGTAATAAAAATGTGGAAATAGATGAGATCAAGAAAAAAGAAAGTTACGTCTACATCAAGATGTATGGAATTTATTTATACGCTGCCTATATATCCCCAAATATATCTATGGAACTTTATAAGCGGAAACTGGACGAGATCTTTGTGGAGATCTCGAAACACCCAAATGATTCCATGTTGGCTGGTGATATAAACTCCAAGTCATCTCTGTGGGGATCCCCCCTCACAGACGAACGTGGAGATCACGTGGAAAACTGGATGGCACAACTGTCGTGGATAGCAAATAATACAGGATATCATACTTTTGAGCGTGGAACGTCCAGAAGCCATATTGATGTCACATTGAGTTCAGAAAGCATTGCAAGGTCAATAAAAGGATGGCAAATTGAGTATACAAACCCATTCACTCATCATGGACAAATACATTTCAATATAAAAACTAGAAAAAAAATAAAGATACCAGAAATAAAAAAACTATACCTAAATATCAGAGATTATATCATTAAGCTGAAGGAAATGAATGAAGAAAGTAGCGGAGACGTTTACCAAAATATTTTACGAATATATAAAGAATGCACGGCCGAAGAAAAACGATCATTTAATGAGAGACCTTATTGGTGGAATGACGACATAGAGGAGAGCAGAAGAAAGTATATAGAATTGAGGAGACTATATACCCGCCGAAGAAACAATGGAGAATCGCAGCTTGAGTTTTTGAATGAAATGAGAGAGCAAAGAAACCTGATGAAGAAATTGATACGAACATCGAAAAAGAAAAAATGGTACGATATTCTCGACAATCTTGAGAATGACATTTGGGGCGAGGGATATAAGATTGTTACAGGCACTTTCATGACAGGAAAAATGACACACCAGATACCAGTGAAGAGAAGAAAAAAGATCTTGAAAGAGTTATTCCCACACACGGAAAGGTTACCAGCTAGCGTCGGGGGAAATATAGACAACCCGGATCTTTTCACAACCACAGAACTAGAAGTTGCCGTGAAAACTATGAAAAATGGTAAGGCTCCAGGCCCAGATGGTCTCACGGTGGAAGCACTGAAGTTGGCGTGCAAAATAGTACCGAACAAAGTCCTGGATAAGTTGAATGGGCATTTCGAAAAGCAGGAATTTCCGGATGCATGGAAAATAGCACGTGTATTATTAATCCCAAAGGAGGGCAAGGATCTCAGCCAATCGTCTAGTTATAGACCCATATGTCTCATCAATACTATGGGCAAATTATATGAAAGATTGATTGTGAACAGACTGAATGAAGAAATGGAGGCGAAACGAGTGATCTCACCAAGCCAGCATGGTTTCAGGAGAGGACACTCAACGGTGACCGCAATCATGCAACTTAAGGAGAAAATAACGGCCTCAAAGGCAAAATGGTGTATTGTGGTGACTGTGGACATAAAAAATGCCTTCAACACGGCCAGATGGGACCACATTTTGCAGAGTCTCAATGAGGTGGGAATAAACAAAGGTCTCGTGAGATGTATAGAAGATTACTTCAGAGATAGAATCGTAAAATCGGGGATAGTATCGCACAGATGCTCTATGGGAGTACCTCAAGGCTCTATTAAGGGACCACCCCTATGGAATGCCATGTATAACGGGGTATTTATGCTGCCATATGACCGGGCAGTACTAGCAGTGGGATACGCCGATGATTTGCTCTTCCTGGTGGAGGGGGAAAGAGAGGCGGACGTAAAAGATAGGGCGGAAAACACGCTACGCATGGCAGTACTTTGGATGAACAGCAGAGGGCTGGAGATCGCGCCCCAAAAAACTGAGATGACCGTGATCAGGGGTCCTAGAAGCTCCAAATCCTTCGCGATAACGATAGAGGGAGTGAAAATAAATGCTAAGCCCACTCTCAAATACCTCGGAGTGATCCTTGGGAAAAACTTGAATTTTTCAGAACACGTAAACTACGTGGTAGAAAAGGCCTCCAAGAAGTGCGCGCAATTACAACGGATAATGCCAAACGTTAGAGGCCCAAGTTATTGTAGACGAAAACTCCTTTGTGGAGTTATACATAGTATTATCCTTTACGCGGCACCAGCATGGAGAGAGGCCATAAAAGTGGAGAAGAACTGTCGAAAACTAATTAGTACCCAAAGAAAGGGCTTACTCAGGGCGGCAGCCGCATACAGAACGGTCTCAGCAGACGCAGTGCAGATAATAGCGGGTTTTCCGCCGGTCGATCTAATGATCGGGGAGAGGTGTTTTCTCTTTAAAGTGGGGGGCCGCCTGATGGGGAACAAGAGGATGGCCCGGGAAAGAACCTTCAGAAGCTGGCAGGCTAGGTGGGAGAAGGAGAACAGGACGGCAGTCTGGACCAGGCAGCTGATAAAGAGCATAAAACCATGGATAACCTGTTCACATAGAACAACAAACTATTACTTCACCCAGTTCCTTTCTGGCCATGGTTCATATGGAACCTTCACCTATAGGATAGGAAAGACAACAGATGATCTATGTCGGAGGTGTGCCTGTAGGGACAGCCCTGAACATGTTTTATATGAATGTACCCGATGGGCAAACGAGAGAGACATGTTAATTGGGGAGATAGGTAGTTTGCCAGAGATCAGCCAGATTATACCTCGAATGATAGAATCTGAGGCGTACTGGAGAAAAATGTTTGGCTTCATTACGGGAATAATGTGTAAGAAAGAGAGGGAGGATAGGGAGGCGGAAGAGGCCTCACGCTGAAGGTGAAGATTACACCGGATTACGCACCTGAAGCTTACGGGCTTATCGCCTTTTCCAGGTGGCGAAAATATCCGGGGAAAGAGGAGGGTGGTTTAGTGGGTGCAAGTCCCACACGAATCCGCAGCACATAGAACATCTACTAGGCCCGCTGCGGAGAAGGCATTAGCTTCCCCCTACCTCAGGGCCGAAAAAAAAAAAAAAAAAAAAAAAAAAAAAAAAAAAAGGTTAGGTTAGGTTAGGTTAGGTTAGGTTAGGTTAGGTTAGGTTAGGTTAGGTTAGGTTAGGTTAGGTTAGGTTAGGTTAGGTTAGGTTAGGTTAGGTTAGGTTAGGTTAGGTTAGGTTAGGTTAGGTTAGGTTAGGTTAGGTTAGGTTAGGTTAGGTTAGGTTAGGTTAGGTTAGGTTAGGTTAGGTTAGGTTAGGTTAGGTTAGGTTAGGTTAGGTTAGGTTAGGTTAGGTTAGGTTAGGTTAGGTTAGGTTAGGTTAGGTTAGGTTAGGTTAGGTTAGGTTAGGTTAGGTTAGGTTAGGTTAGGTTAGGTTAGGTTAGGTTAGGTTAGGTTAGGTTAGGTTAGGTTAGGTTAGGTTAGGTTAGGTTAGGTTAGGTTAGGTTAGGTTAGGTTAGGTTAGGTTAGGTTAGGTTAGGTTAGGTTAGGTTAGGTTAGGTTAGGTTAGGTTAGGTTAGGTTAGGTTAGGTTAGGTTAGGTTAGGTTAGGTTAGGTTAGGTTAGGTTAGGTTAGGTTAGGTTAGGTTAGGTTAGGTTAGGTTAGGTTAGGTTAGGTTAGGTTAGGTTCCCTCACGGGGTCAGAACCTTGTCGTGGTGTGAGGGCTTAAGTAACTGCTAGGACTCTTTGATGCGACGTCAACGAGAACTCAGGTTCTCGGCAGGGACACCCATGTCGATAAGGTTCAAAGAGGAGCAGCGAAAACAAATACTGACCAACTGTCCCACTGACAGGGCAAATCCCACCCTGTCACACAACCCAACCCAAAACCGCGGCAGAGATGCTGCTCCCGTGTTCCTCCCCTGACGCTATTAGGTTTACCGAGGGCTAAGGGGACATCCCAAGATTTAACCCACTCCAAACCGGACTGATACAACGATGACGACACAGCATGGATAAAGGACGAGGCACTCCCTCAAAATATGGTATATGATGAACTACAACAAAGAAAATGAGAGTACGGTGCAAGAGAGGGAAACTCTAGTACCGGTCGACGTAGGTGGTAACGCAGGCCAAAATCGACCGTCATCCAGCGACTGTGGAACACTCCTGGCAGGGAACCAGGCCGGAGTGGGAGCAAACACTACTGGAACTGAGGACGAAGAGTCCATGGAGCAGGAATCGGAAGATGTCATCAAATGGCTTTTCGGATCCGGGCAGAACCCAAAGAGGAAAAGATGGGACACGTCGTTTGACGTTAGCATCGATGGGGACAAGTATGGTGGGCTCATCGAACGCCTAACAAGAGCGGTGGAGGCGTTAGAAGAGATTGTAGTGGGAACGACGGAAGTCGCAGAAGAGGTTAGAGAGAAGCTTAAAAGTGTAAGCGAGGTAATCAGGGAGGAAATTGATGGGCTACACAAAGAAGCCAACACAAGGGAGAGGAAGGACGCTGGGACGCAGGCTTCAGAGGAGCAAATAGACCTGAACAGGTACATAAACACAATAAGAGATGGGATCTGGGAGGAGATGACCTGGGAAGACGTGAAAAAAGTCTGTGACGGGGAATGGCCCGAAGAAGCGTACAGGCACACAGTCGATCCAAGAAACATCACAAGCCAAGAGGTAGAAGGAAATATTGCCGTACTCACGGATTACAATAAAATGACGCAGGTAAAATTCATAAGGCAACTGGTAGGTGCGTCAAAAAAAGTGTACGGCTACATAAAAGCAGGAAAAATGAAGGAAGGCGAAATAATATCCCACAAAACAGAGAACTCTGTGAAAATAAATGGAGAAGAAGAATCAGAGACAAACGAGGTATACATGGTGGGACTACCGGAAGGTAATGCCAACCAGGTAAAACACTTCTTTGAATCATGTAAAAAGCTGGAAGAGCTGGTAGGGAAGGACGGGAGCACAACTCTCCATCTGGCAGTCATGTACAACATAACGATGGAAGAAAAGCGAAAAATACTGGAATGTACATTCCAAGGAAATTTACAAGTAGTACTGCACGAAAGAGGACAGGAAAAGCGGGAAGGAAATAAAAGAAGAAAACACGAAACGGAAGCGATTCTCATAGAAAAGGAGGAGAACACAAGCTATGCCCAGATGGTCGCATCGGTGAAGAGCAGCCTGAAGGAAAAAAACGCCGATACACAGACAATAAAGGGCATCAGGCAAACAAGAGAGGGTCATTTGCTGATGGAGTTCACAGCAGGCTCACATGACAGCGGGGAGATCCTTAAAATCATAAAAGATAAGAGGCAAACGGGAAGGGTCAGAAGATTCACGGGGGAGGAAAGGAACAAGGCAGCCAATATTTACGGTATAGATATTGACGTCGAGGAGAGGGAGCTGAAGGAAACTTTGATAGGGATAGTCAGCAAGAAGGGAACGAGAGAGAAAATAGAGATCAAAGCAATGAGGCCAATGTACGGGGGCAGGAAAGCGGCCACGGTAATAGCCAGAGAAGAAACAATAAGGAAACTGACAAGCATGAGAGAGTTTAAAATTGGACTGTCAAATGCCAGGATAGAGGAAAGGAGGATTGAGAAAAAATGCAACAGATGTTGGGAAGCAGGACATCTGGCAAAAGAATGTAAAAGAGAAGACAGAACAAACTTCTGCAGGAACTGTGGCCAGGAAGGACACAGGGTTAACGTGTGTAAAAATAAGCCGTTCTGCAGAAACTGCAATAAATCAGGTCATAGAACAGCAAGCGAACGGTGTGGGGGGCATGGAAAACAGAAAAATCCTGCCTCGGAAGAGAAATCCATGTCATGCTAGATATCTTACAGCTCAACCTCGGAAGGGCAAACGCAGCCCATGACATGGCGTGGGCAGAGGCGATGAAGGGAAAAGTGGACCTTATAATAATTTCTGAACCAAACAATAGAAAGTGCGAAGGGAAAATGTGGCAGATAGATAGAAGGGGAGACGTTGCCATAGGGATTATGAATAAGAACCTAGAAATAGATGAGATTGTAAAGGGGGATGGTTTCGTGCAAGTCAAATTGCACGGAATATATCTATGTGCCACATATATATCACCCAATATAAAAGTGGAAGAATTTAAAAAGAGAATAGATAGAGTATTTGAGAAGGCGGCACAGCACCCGGAGAACTCCATAATTGCGGGAGATATAAACGCAAAATCGCAATTGTGGGGTTCTCCGCAGACGGACAAACGAGGTGAATATGTGGAAGAATGGCTCTCTCAATTAGCGTGGACGCCTCGCAATAATGGAGAGCATACTTTCCAAAGAGGAGCGTCCAGAAGCCACATAGACGTGACTCTCAGCTCCGAGAAGGTAGGAAAACGGATTAAGAAATGGCAGGTGAATTTCGATAACCCGTTCACATATCACGGGCACATAACGTATGAAATCAAAACGGGGAAGCCAACTAGACGACCGGATCCGATAAAAACCTACATGATTGTCGAGAAATTCACCAAACAGCTGGAAAAAATGAAGGGTGAGGAGGCTGGAGACGTTTATGAAAGGCTTCTGGAAGCATTCAAGGTGTCCACGCTGGAGGAGAGGCAGACACCTCGGAAAAGGCCCTATTGGTGGGATGAAAAAGTGGAGAACAGCAGGACAAGGTACATCTACCTGCGGCGTCAAGCAACGAGGGCCAGAAACCGTGGAGGAGGGGGAAGCCCGATCGAAATGGACAGTCTGCAGAGAGAGATGAAGGAGGAGGCCAGAACTTTGAAAAGAAATATAAGGAGCTCAAAGAGAGATCAATGGAAGGCACTGCTGGAGGGACTCGAGGAAGATATCTGGGGCGAGGGATACCGGATCGTGACCGGACAGATGATGAGAGGAGGATCAGGGCATAGAATTTCGGTCGAAAAAAGGAAAAAGATACTGAAGGATCTGTTTCCGGAATGCAGGCCTAGAAGAGCACTCAGGCAAAGATCGATCCCAGAGCCAGAGGACTTTAACTCAAGAGAACTCGAAGAAGCAGCAGGAAAGATGAAGAACGGCAAAGCCCCAGGGCCGGACGGCTTCACAGTTGAGGCCTTGAAGATAGCCTGCAAGACTGTCCCGGAGGTAGTGCTGAGAATGATGAACGACCTTTTGAGAAGACAAGAATTCCCGAAGACCTGGAAAGAGGCAAGAGTGGTTTTATTGCCAAAGGCTGGAAAGGACCCAAATCTCTCGTCTGGTTACAGGCCCATATGCCTGATCAACACCTTGGCCAAACTATACGAGAGGATGCTTGTTGCCAGACTGGAGGCAGAACTGGAGGAAAAGAGAGCACTATCTCCAAACCAGCATGGTTTTAGGAAGGGGATGTCCACGGTGACGGCGATGCTTGACGTCAAAGAAGCAATAAGAGTGGGAAAGTCGCGTTGGTGCATCCTGACGGCTGTGGATATTAAGAATGCATTCAACACTGCTAGATGGGAGCACATAATAGGGAGTCTGAGAGCCTTGGAAATCAGCGAGTACCTGGTCGGCTGCGTGGAGGAGTATTTCACCGATAGAATAATAAAGGCAGGAATAGTATCTCATAGATGCTGCATGGGAGTGCCACAGGGGTCAATAAAGGGTCCAACACTGTGGAACGTCATGTACGACGGCGTGCTGAGACAGTCATATGGCCCGATGGTGAGAGCGTGGGCATACGCAGATGACCTCTTGTTCCTGGTGGAGGGAGAGGGGAGGGCGGAAGTCACCGACAGAGTGGAGAAGGCTGTGGCGAGAGCGGTGAAGTGGATGAAGGACAAAGGATTGGAGATTGCACCTCAAAAGACCGAAGTTATGGTGGTCAGAGGCCCAAGGGCAGTCGGGGACTTCGGAGTCACAGTTGAGGGGGTGAGGGTGAAAGCAAGCCCACAGTTGAAGTACCTGGGAGTGGTCTTCCGCAGGAACCTGGACTTTTCTCGGCACATAGAGTATACGACTGACAAGGCATTGGGCAAGCTGGCGGCGCTGGCCAGGATTATGCCTAACGTGGGAGGCCCTGGATACTGCAAACGTCGTACACTGTGTGGGGTCCTGCACAGTGTCCTACTGTACGCGGCCCCCGTATGGAGAGAGGCGTTGAAGATTGGGAAACATTGTGGAAAGATGACGGCGGCACAGAGAAAAGGCTTGCTACGGGTGGCGTCAGCGTACAGGACGGTCTCGGCGGAGGCAGCGCAGGTGGTAGCCGGCTTCCCGCCAATTGACCTGATGGTGACGGAAAGATGTTTCCTGTACAAGATAGGAGGGAGACTCGCAGGAAATAGGAGGATGGCTAGAAAGAGGACGATGAAGAAGTGGCAGGAGAGATGGGAAAACGGCAGGGACACGGCAGGCTGGACAAAGAGACTTATCAGGGATTTGGAGGGCTGGATAGCATGCGCGCACAGGCGCACCAACTATTACTTTACGCAGTTCCTGACGGGACATGGTTCGTTCGGTACGTACACGAAGCGTATTGGAAAGACGGTCGACGATCTGTGTAGGCTGTGCGGGGTGCAGGATAGCCCAGAACACGTCTACGCGGTCTGTGAGAGGTGGAATGATGAGAGGGCGGAGGTCGAGGAGACCATGGGCAGCCTGCCGGAGATCGAGGAGATGGTTTCTGCGATGATCCAGGAGGAGAAATGCTGGAAAGGACTCTATTCCTATGTAACGGAGGTTATGAAACGGAAGGAACGAGAGGACAGAGAGTGGGAGAGAGCGCAAGTAGCAGAGGAGTGACGTAGAGAGCGGATAGTCAAAGGATCACCGACGTCCGGGCGAAAAGCCTTTTCCGGGGATCCCAAAATGACTAAAGAGGAGGGAGGTTTAGTGGGTGCGAACCCCACACAAATCGGTAGCATTGCACCCGCCCGCTACCGAGAAGGCTGGTAGAGCTTCCTCCCTACCTCGAGGGCAAAAAAAAAAAAAAAAAAAAAGGTTAGGTTAGGTTAGGTTAGGTTAGGTTAGGTTAGGTTAGGTTAGGTTAGGTTAGGTTAGGTTAGGTTAGGTTAGGTTAGGTTAGGTTAGGTTAGGTTAGGTTAGGTTAGGTTAGGTTAGGTTAGGTTAGGTTAGGTTAGGTTAGGTTAGGTTAGGTTAGGTTAGGTTAGGTTAGGTTAGGTTAGGTTAGGTTAGGTTAGGTTAGGTTAGGTTAGGTTAGGTTAGGTTAGGTTAGGTTAGGTTAGGTTAGGTTAGGTTAGGTTAGGTTAGGTTAGGTTAGGTTAGGTTAGGTTAGGTTAGGTTAGGTTAGGTTAGGTTAGGTTAGGTTAGGTTAGGTTAGGTTAGGTTAGGTTAGGTTAGGTTAGGTTAGGTTAGGTTAGGTTAGGTTAGGTTAGGTTAGGTTAGGTTAGGTTAGGTTAGGTTAGGTTAGGTTAGGTTAGGTTAGGTTAGGTTAGGTTAGGTTAGGTTAGGTTAGGTTAGGTTAGGTTAGGTTAGGTTAGGTTAGGTTAGGTTAGGTTAGGTTAGGTTAGGTTAGGTTAGGTTAGGTTAGGTTAGGTTAGGTTAGGTTAGGTTAGGTTAGGTTAGGTTAGGTTAGGTTAGGTTAGGTTAGGTTAGGTTAGGTTAGGTTAGGTTAGGTTAGGTTAGGTTAGGTTAGGTTAGGTTAGGTTAGGTTAGGTTAGGTTAGGTTAGGTTAGGTTAGGTTAGGTTAGGTTAGGTTAGGTTAGGTTAGGTTAGGTTAGGTTAGGTTAGGTTAGGTTAGGTTAGGTTAGGTTAGGTTAGGTTAGGTTAGGTTAGGTTAGGTTAGGTTAGGTTAGGTTAGGTTAGGTTAGGTTAGGTTAGGTTAGGTTAGGTTAGGTTAGGTTAGGTTAGGTTAGGTTAGGTTAGGTTAGGTTAGGTTAGGTTAGGTTAGGTTAGGTTAGGTTAGGTTAGGTTAGGTTAGGTTAGGTTAGGTTAGGTTAGGTTAGGTTAGGTTAGGTTAGGTTAGGTTAGGTTAGGTTAGGTTAGGTTAGGTTAGGTTAGGTTAGGTTAGGTTAGGTTAGGTTAGGTTAGGTTAGGTTAGGTTAGGTTAGGTTAGGTTAGGTTAGGTTAGGTTAGGTTAGGTTAGGTTAGGTTAGGTTAGGTTAGGTTAGGTTAGGTTAGGTTAGGTTAGGTTAGGTTAGGTTAGGTTAGGTTAGGTTAGGTTAGGTTAGGTTAGGTTAGGTTAGGTTAGGTTAGGTTAGGTTAGGTTAGGTTAGGTTAGGTTAGGTTAGGTTAGGTTAGGTTAGGTTAGGTTAGGTTAGGTTAGGTTAGGTTAGGTTAGGTTAGGTTAGGTTAGGTTAGGTTAGGTTAGGTTAGGTTAGGTTAGGTTAGGTTAGGTTAGGTTAGGTTAGGTTAGGTTAGGTTAGGTTAGGTTAGGTTAGGTTAGGTTAGGTTAGGTTAGGTTAGGTTAGGTTCCCTCACTCGGGTAGCACCTTGTCGTGGTGTGAGGGCTTAAGTAACTGCAATGACTCTTTAGAGCTATGTCGGGTAGGGTCACCCATGCCGAACAGGTCCAAAGAGGAGCAACGAAAACTAAGACTGCCCACTCTCTACTCCCTATGGTAAGGGCAATCCCAGCCTCTGCCATTTTCCTTGATATATATTCTCCTTCTTAATTCCTCAACCGACGCTATTAGGTTTACCGAGGGCTAGGGGACGTCCTACTTTCACCATACACCTTTTCCCTTCTCCCTTCTTTTGGATGGATTTATCGACGACGAACCTGGCGAGAATATGGACGGAGATGTGTGCCGAGCACTGCTCCAAAATACTTCTATGTAATGGATAACACAAAAAACTGCGAAGAAATTACGGTGCAAGGGAGGGATACCCTAGTACCGGTCGGTGCCTCTGGTGATCGTGCAGGCCAGACCCGACCGTCATCCGACGTCTGCACTACGCATGAGCTAGGCGACCAGGGCTATGCGTTGGTGAAATCTACTGGAGAGAAGAAGACCGTGGAAGAAGGAAACCAGAGCTCTAAGGAAGAGACTGCCTTCAGACCAAAAAGGAGCCTAGTACGGACGCCACAAAAACAGAGGGAGAGATTGAACTCACTGCCAAACATGCAGGAATTCAAGTCAAAAACCACCCTGGAACAGAAATCCAAGAGGAAGCGTGGAGAGGAACACGACTCAGACGAAGATGTCGGCAGTGAACAAATATTCCTCAAATTGAAAGAGTATGTCAATTCGTTGGAGGCAGTTGTGAGATCCGCGTATAAACCGTCAACTCAACTGAAGAATGTGACAACAGATATCAAAAAACAGGTGAAATTACTAGAAGAAGAACGCAAGGAAAATATGATGAGAGAAAAAATAATGTACCTGGAAGAAGAAATGGACAAACTTAAAAAAGAACTCCTTGAAGCAGACAGAAGGCACGCAGAGGAAATTAACCGAATGAGAAATACATGTGAGGTATCAACTCAAACAACCCCATGGAAGAATAGGGAGAATGAAGCGCTGGAGGATCTACCAGAAAGTAAGATTGACTACAGCAATTTTCAGGAACTTGCTAAGTTGAACTGGCGAGAGTCCACATATAAGAATGTGGAAATTGTGGCAGGAAACCCTATTTCGGATGAGAGAAATGATACCATGGTTGTACTTGTGGACGAAACAGATCTGGAGATGGAGAAAGGAATCCAGAGGTTGTACAGGGAAAGATACCCTGAGCTGAAAGCGCTTACGGAGGATTTCGACTACCTCAATTTATTGACCAGAGACAGACAAGAACACGTGATATCGAAGAAAAAAATAATCAAAATTAAACAGAATAACATAGAAGAGAACCTCTGGAGAAGCTTTCAAACGCTCTCGGATCACCTTGTCGGCGAAAGGGAAACAAAGGTGACTATGCATAAGCTAGAATGGATGGAAACACACAAACTAAAGAAAATGATTCAAGCCGTGTTCAACGACACCGAAATCAAAATTATGTTATATATCCCCCCTGGAGAAGTGAATAAAGACAAGGTAGAAAACACGCGAAACACATACGCCTTCATGATACAATGCGGGCAAGGTGAATATAGGGAAACCCTGAAGAACGTCAGGAGAGAGCTCAAAGATCTGCCAGCAACGAAGTCCATAAGAGGGATCAGAAGCACCAAGGAGGGGAAAATGGTGATAACCTTGGAAAAATGCGATGAGGACTGCGAACAACTCGAAGAGGCCGTAAAAAAAATGGACAGCAATTTGAAGTTTAACGTCCTCGGAAAGAAAAACACAAACGAAACTCTACACATCAGGGGGATGGACGCAGAGTCAACAAAAGAGGAGGTTGAAGAGGCAATAAAGGAAGTCCTTAAGGAAAATGATAACACCAAAATAATAGTTGGAAATCTGAGGCCCAATATCAACGAAACGCAGGCTGTTACTGTGACAGTACAAGCGGATGCAGCAAAAAAACTGAAAACAATACGAAGAATAAAAATTGGCCTAGCAAATTGCCACATAGAAAAAAGAATTGAAGTAAAGCAATGTAATAAATGTTGGAGCTATGAGCACAAAGTAAATGCATGTAATGGAGTGGACAGAAGAGATTGCTGCTTCAAGTGCGGCGAGAAGGGACACACAGCTAATAGATGCGAAAACAGCCAGCACTGTGCCCTTTGTGAACAGGACGGACATTATGTTGGTTCAGGTAAATGTAGTCTATTCAGAGGAGCTCTACAAAGAGAAAGGAGAAAACAAAAAAACAGGTTTTTAAGTAAGGATCTAGGGAGCGAACAGATGGAGCAAACGGAAGTACCTGAGGAAGGTATGGAAGTTATCTAGTCATTTTAACGGGCCCTTTACACCTTTTATTTAAGTTCTTTTATATATACACCTTTGTTTTGTTTGTTTGCTATACATAAGTAGTTAACCTATATAATTTATTAAAATTTCTGTGTGTTTATTGTGGTAATGGTGAGGTTCCTTCAAACAAATCTCGGCAGGGCAAGGGCAGCACATGACCTAGCTTTCGCGGCTGCAATGCAGAATAAATGTGATATACTGGTGATATCAGAACCGAACAGAAAGATGGGAAAGGAGAAAAACTGGATAATGGACAAAAAAGGGGACGTGGCGGTCATTATTATGAACAAAAGCGTGGAGGTAGGTGAATTGAGTAGGAAAGAAGGTTACATAAAGGCAAAGATAAATGGTATATATGTCTTCGCTACCTATATATCACCGAACATACCAATGGCAAACTTTAGCGCGAAAATGAATGAAATTTTCGAGAAAGTGACTCCTCACAAGAACCAAGCCCTCCTGATAGGAGACATAAACTCAAAATCCCCACTATGGGGATCTCCTATAGAAGACCAAAGAGGTGAACTAGTAGGAGAATGGATGTCCCAGTTAGCGATGACGGCTGCGAACACTGGACAGTCAACCTTCGTAAGATCAACCACGCAGAGCCACATAGACGTGACTTTGATGGCAGAGAGGCTGATGGGAAGGATAAATAACTGGAAGGCGGTCAGTGAAAACCCTTTTACACATCACAAGCACATTTATTTCGAAGTCCGAAGTGTAGGAAGGAACAAAACAGCAGGGCCAAGACGGGTAGAATTTGATGAGAGGATTTTCATCGAAAACATGCAAAATAAACAGGGAGACCTTTATGAAACAATGCTTGAAGCTTACAAAAGATCAACGGCAACACGAAACGAGTATGTTAGAACAGTTCCATACTGGTGGAATGCAGGTATTGAGCAATGCAGACGAGACTACCTAACCACGAGAAGAAGCCTGCAAAGAATGTGGAGAAGGGGACTTTCAGCACTGGCGGAGATAACAGAAGGCGAGGTAAGAGAAAAGAAAAGAGAGCTGAAAAGACTGATCAGAAGGGCGAAACACGAGCAATGGAAAGATCTGATCGGAGAACTGGAGAATGACATATGGGGACAGGGGTATAGGATCGTTACAGCGCAGCTAAAGGGAAGCAACCTACCGTACTCTATGCCACAGGAGAAGATCAAGTCTATACTGCGAGCCCTGTTTCCATCAACGGGCAGGCAAGTGGAAAGGCGAAGAGGTGTCAGTTTATCCGTGGATCTCTTCACGGCAGAGGAGATGCACCAGGCGATAACCTCGCTAAAGAACAAAAAGTCACCAGGACCAGACGGCATCACAGCGGAAATAATGAGACTGGCATACACAGTTGAACCTGAAGAAATGCTCAAATTCTACAACGACCAGCTAAGAAAACAGAAATTTCCCAGATATTGGAAAACCGCCAGAACGATACTCATACCCAAGCCAGGAAAAGACCCGGAAATACCATCAGCTTTCAGACCAATAGGCCTTCTGAACGTTGCAGGAAAATTGTATGAAAGACTTCTGGTTAGTAGACTGAATCAGGAGATGGAGGAAAAATCTATGCTGTCAGACAGTCAGCATGGTTTCAGAAAAGGAAAATCAACTGTTACAGCAATACTTGAGCTGAAGACAAAAATTGGTAGAACAACAAAAAAATGGTGTGTCTTGATGACGGTGGATGTAAAAAATGCATTCAACTCCATTCCATGGGAGAGTATAATAAAGGCTATGGAAAACAAGAGTATATCCCCATACCTGATCCATATCATGAAAGATTACTTCAGCGAAAGGTTCATCAAGATCCGAGGAATTCGGCACAAATGCACGATGGGAGTGGTGCAGGGATCAATTGTTGGCCCGCCACTATGGAACGTCACATACAATGAAGTCCTGGAACTCAAATACCAGGAAGGGGTACACACGGTGGCTTATGCAGATGATCTCCTCTTTATAATCGAAGGGGACTCGGAACAAGAAATTAAAGACACACTAGCAAACTCTTTCAATAAAATGTTAGCTTGGATGGAAAGCAAAGATCTAGAGATAGCCACCCACAAGACTGAACTGCTAGTTATGAAAGCCCCAAGGAAAAGAAACCGCCTGAGAGTGATATTGGATCGTACGATGGTAGAAGAATCGAATCAACTAAAGTACTTGGGTGTTATGTTCCAGAGGAATTTGAACTTTTTTGGCCATTTCCAACAACTAAAACAAAAGGTGAACAACAGAATAAAATCCCTGAATACATTAATGCCAAACTTGGGAGGCCCGGGATACTGCAAAAGGAGAGCACTTTGTTCAGTAATACATGGAACAATAATGTATGCAGCACCAGCGTGGAGAGAAGCCGTCAAAATAGAAAGGAACAAGAAGACACTAATCCAATTACAGAGAAAGCCCCTCCTTAGGGTATGTATGGCATATAGGACCGTGTCTACAGAGGCATTGCAGGTGATTTCGGGCTTCTTACCCATAGACCTGATGATAGACGAGGCATGCTTCCTCTATACCATAGGTAGCAGACTGCCAGGAAACAGAAGGATGGCAAGAAGGAGGGCGCTAAGGAAGTGGCAAGAAAGATGGGAGCGGGGAGGCACCTCTGCGTCCTGGACGAGAAGGGTTATAACAGACGTTACAAGCTGGGTGAACTGCCGCCACCGACGTACTAATTACTACCTGACCCAGTTCTTTACGGCGCACGGATCACTTGGTACGTTTACCAAGAAAATTGGAAAAACAGAGTCAGACCTGTGCCCCACCTGTGGAGTGCAGGACTCAGTGGAACACGTCCTGTATGACTGCGAACGATGGAGGAGACAAAGAGAGGAACTAGTAAGGAAATTTGGACCCATACCAAGGGTGGAGGAGTTAGTTCCCGCAATGATAGAAAACCAAGAAACATGGAACATAATGTACGAGTACATCACTGGCATTATGGAAATGAAAGAAAAAGAAGATAGGGAAAACCAAGGATAAGACGGTGAGACACATACCGGATTTCGCTCCTGATGCACGGGCTCTTAGAGCCCTTTCGAGGAGGCGATAAATACCCGGGGAAACAGGAGGGGGTTTTGGTGGGTGAGAGTCCTACACAAAAGTACACGGCAGCATATGAAGATCTTCCAGGCCCGCTGCTGTGGAAAAAGAACATTAGTTTTCCCCCTACCTCAGGGCCAAAAAAAAAAAAAAAAAAAAAAAAGGTTAGGTTAGGTTAGGTTAGGTTAGGTTAGGTTAGGTTAGGTTAGGGTTTAGGTTAGGTTAGGTTAGGTTAGGTTAGGTTAGGTTAGGTTAGGTTAGTAGGTTAGGTTA